>JACCGJ010011504.1:0-115000 GCA_013407085.1 Atriophallophorus winterbourni | reverse complement strand
CAGTACAAGCTAGGTCTGAAGCTCGTTTATGACAGGTACCTTGAGTTAATTTCAAGATTGTAGCATTAGCAATCGCTAAATCTTGCTCCAATTCAAGTGCCCGTTTAGAAGGTGCACAGCTACAGTCGAGATCATGTCTACCAACAGATGGAGATTCAAAATCGTCCGCACCATTGTGACTATCTTTTAGGGACTTAACCGAACAACGCACTAAATTTGCTAAATGTTCAGGCATTTTATACAAAAAGATTCAAAGGGAAAAAAGGAAACAAATAAAAAGGGACGTCACCGATATTGTAAACTGAATCGAATCGCGAATCTTCGACTGCACTTCTCGCCAAGTTCGAGAAGAATCAAATTTCAAGTTCAGTACTGTATTTTCTCCAATTGAGACAAATACGATACAAATCGAATTCCAAGATGAGTACTGCTTCAACGAGCCAAGTTGAGTACTTCCAAAAATTGTAATGCTTCGACGCACCAAGTTGAGTACTGTATTTTCTCCAATTGAGACAAATACGGTACAAATCGAATTCCAAAATTGAATACTGCTTCGACGAACCAAAGTTGAGTACTGCTTCAACGAACCAAGTTGAGTACTGTAACGTCTGTGACGTGAGTAACGCGTATTCCACCCGTTTCTTAGTTCGACAAATTCAAAACCACAATTCGGATGTTATACGGTACTGTAATTAGCAACAATTACAACAACAATAATTATACAAACCTCAACTGTATAGGAACGTACAGCAAACAGTGGAGTCAAAATACTCCAGAATCAATTATATCAATGCAAACAAGTTCAATGACGACCTGAGATATAAATAGAATGAAAGGAGTTACCAAAATTGCCGTCCAAAATGTCTATCAAAGACAAGACACCCAAAAGTGGTGTCAAAATACAAGCCAAATACAAGTGCCCAAAATGGCAATCAAATTCAACAACAATGACCGACAATGGCTTCAACAATGAATTAAAACAAAAGCTTCACCAAATATGTGAACAGAAGATTTCCAATAAAATAATTACAAAAAGAAATGTTTTATATCAAAATACTGTAGGAAAATAAAACACAAGCAAAATCTATTTCTCAAAATTCAAGTTTTGTAACCAAGTTCAAAATAAAAAGAATGTTGAAGGGAAAGGAAGAATTTCAAACTACTTTGAACCTTACAGATGAGCTAACTAAGCCTCCGACGTAAAAGTTGCGGAATCGCCGTCTAAATTTGAGAAATAGTGTGTCGTCTGTCCTCAATTTGATTGGTTCGTTTACATTAACCCAGGAATTTTTTGATCAAGCCTGAATTTCATTGGTTATTCTCAATTCAAGTTTAGCAAATCAGATGATTGGATTAAATCATGCCTTGTTTAAACTAGGGAAACAAGTGCAACCCAGTTTTGAGAAATCAATACCGTTTCGATGGATCATGAAACGATCATTGAAACGCGAGTCCCGCAGGGACTCAGAGCTCCAGGTTATTTTGTGCTTTTATTTGTGTCAAATAATTGAGATAATCGCTTTATACTGTTTTCGAAAATGCTAAGTTAACATAGTAATGTTTGACACTAAGAGAGTATCGATAATCTATGACACTTACATAAGTCATCTTATATTTTCGCATGCGCCACGCATGCGCCTGGGGCTGCTTCCAACGGTGGGAGAGACTTCCAGGTCTCATTGGACGGCTACCGCCCGCCTCAAGCTGGTCAGCCTCCACTCAATAAGGTGCCGTCTCGCCACGGTCTTCTATCCTCATTGGGTGCATGGGGATTAGGAATCAACCGACAAGCAGACTGTATTTTTCCGCACCAGCGAATCGAAATACCAAACAACAAATGTCAGTTCTGAAACTTGGAACCTGGAACGTCCGGTCCATGCTTCCAGGATTTCATGACGACGTCTCGAATATCAGAGGCGTTAGAAAGTCCGCCGTGATTAACAACGAGCTAAAGAGGCTGAATGTCGACGTGGCTGCCCTACAAGAGACGCGCTTACCAGACACTGGTAAGCTAACAGAAAGTGATTACACATTCTTTTGAAAGGAAGAGGTTCCGATGAGCCTCGACTGCATGGAGTTGGTTTTGCCGTGCGAAACGACATATTAAAAGCAACAGAACCGAGCAGCAGCGGGAGCGAACGGATTTGGACTCTAAATCTGAGGTGCATTACTGGTACCATTACGTTGGTCAACGTTTATGCACCGACGCTCTCTGCGACGCCTGCTGAAAAAGACGCTTTTTATCATAACCTCACAGCCGTCCTGAAAAACGTGCCACAGAAAAACTGTGTAGTGGTATTGGGTGATTTCAATGCCAGAGTTGGTGCAGATTACGAGTCTTGGCAAAACTGTCTCGGAAGCATTGGCATCAGCTTGATCTTATTCTTGTTAAGCGTACTAATATAGGATGCGTGCTCCTCACCAGATCATATCAAAGCGCAGACTGTGACACTGATCATTCACTGGTCTGTGCAAAACTGAAGCTCCCCCACACGAGATTTCACCGCACCAAATTGTCTGCTAAGCCTGGGATAGACGTCACTCGCATGTGCGAACCTAATCTAACTGCGAGATTCGCAAAAGCCTTCACGGACGAGTTCAACAAGACAACCTTACTTGAATGTGCTTCAGAAAACTGGGAATCGATAAAAAGCTGCATATGCCGAGTCGCACTTTCCACTTTCGGTCCGAAGAAAGCTTGAACGAGCCACTGGTTCGAAGCAAACGCTTCTGAGATGACTGCTGTGCTGGATGAGAAACGCTCAGCATTCTTGAGGTTCAAAGTTATGCCAACAGATGAAAACTTACGTCTTCTAAGAGCAGCTAGAAATAAGGTCCAACAGACTGCAAGGCGTTGTGCAAACGACTATTGGACTGAAGTTAGCCTCAATATCCAAAAAGCTGCGGATACCGGCAATTTTCACGGTATGTATGATGGGATCAAGAGAGCCATTGGCCCAAACAAACTTAAAACGGCTCCCATTAAGTCTTTATCTGGTAAGCCGATTGTCGACAAAACTCAACAGATGGAAAGATGGGTAGAGCACTTCTCCTCCCTCTACTCTAGGGACAGTACGGTTCTACCGCATGCACTTGAAAATGTCGAACGGTTGCCGACCATTGAATATCTAGATACCCCTCCTACTCTTGATGAGCTCAATAAGGCAATCGAAGGCTTAGCGAATGGGAATGCCCCTGGTGACGACGGAATTCCACCTGAGATCATCAAATGCGGTAGAGCAGCATTATTACAGCCTCTTCACGCCGCCGGCGTGCAACTGATGCAATACAACAGAGTTCTGACTATCGTTGCAAGCGCTGCGGGAGAGATTGTTCCTCCCGAATCGGACTGTTTAGTCATGCAAAAAGTTGCAAAACATGAAATTCACGCGATGTGATGTACATCCATGGTCGACATCGACCGACGGAGGCCAACAACAACAACAACAACAACAACAACAACAACAATAATAATAATAATAATAATAATAATAATAATAATAATAATAATAATAATAATAATAATAAAATAATAAATTTTATTAATAATAATATATGTTCTTGGTTATCTTAGTCCATCAGAGGTTCCACACGGAGGAAAAGGATTGACCCTTTGGCAGTGGTGGGCGCTTCTCCGCAGCTTTCCACCGAAAGAAATTCTGGACGCTCGATTGGCTTGTCAGCCACATACTGTCCTGTGCAAACTGAACTGAACTGAACTGAACTGATCAGTTTATCAAAATTTGAACAGCAAAAGAAAATAGTACAGTGAAAGTGACCGAAGTGAGTGGGATTTTTAAACATTTTTTTCCGTTCAATAAGGGAAATTAATCAACATTAGGTAAGATAAAAATCATCAATTGTATGAATCCGCGTCGATGTCTTGAAAATTCCTCTTCCGGTCCAGCAACATCAAACGAACTGGAGACATTTGTTCCCACCCTACACCCGTGTTCCTTATCAAGTTTTTTGTGTCATAGTTTTCCCGTGATATTTTTTGTATGTTCTTTAAATTGAAAATAACATTTAAACTAGATGTTAAATCTGTGAGAGGTTTCTTTCCCGAACATTTTTCCTTTGTTTAACTGCACTTCGGCTTCCGTACATTTTGATTTGTCCGTTACCCGTGTTTACCGTTATTGGAAAACGGTAATTTTTTGTGCTCTCAAATGAGCTGTTTAACTTCCGTTTATTGGACGCGTTGGGTTTGCATTGAAACCTGTATTCGATTACCATTGAGGTTTGTTATATTTTGCTTTTTAACCGTCTTTGTCAATATAGTACAGCGTAAATTGACGTATTATTCTGATTTAGGATCGATTCGTAAACGCTCGTCATTCCCGGTATAAGAATCTCTTGGCTTGTAGCAGGCAACTAGTTTCCGTGACAGAAACTATTTCCCAGTGACGATTTGGTCGCTACAGTACTCAACGTTGGAATTCGATTTGGACCGTATTTGTCTCAATTGGAGAAAATACAGTACTCAACGTTGGAATTCGATTTGGACCGTATTTGTCTCAATTGGAGAAAATACAGTACTCAACGTCAAATTTGTGGACGCTACAGTACTCAACGTGTTACCCGCAGTTTTGTCGCAAAGATCAAATCTTCCCAACAGTTGGTCGTTAATGGAACGGAAGACACCGCAGGTGAGCGCATTCATTGTTCTGTTGTGGGCTCTCGTGGTAGCTCAAGGGGTTCAACGATAGATTCAAATATCCTTGTTCGTAAGGCTAAAATGCGCCTTGAACTCCTAACACTGTTGCACGAAACAATCAAAATGAAGCCCAAACTGGAAGTGCTTGAGGCTGCAAAGGAGGTTAAAATGGCTAAGATTGCTGCTTCGGCAAGTTATCTTGCGCATTGTGAGCATCAAAAGGAAAAAGTAGCTGACTACCCTCGTTCGGAGGTAGAAGATTCTGTCCGTAATAAAAAGCCCGGCAGTGTACCGAGATCTGACCTTCCGAAGATAGAATTGATATCTTTTGATGGTTCAGCTAGCACCTACAGGAAATTTTGTCGTCAGTTCGAGACCTATGTGGAGTCTAGAACTCTTGATGACGGACAGAGGTTCCTATGTTTGCTAAATTATTGCCGAGGTATAGCAAAAGAATCTATTGAAGAGTGTGTCATGCTGCCACCTGAACGTGCGTATAAGCGGGCGAGATCAATCCTGAAGGACCTCTTCGGGCAACCGCATACAATAGCAAGGCCTGTTAGTCTCGTTAACTGTCAAGAAATTGTTTCTACTGGTGTAATGTTGAAGGATATTGACCTTTGTGTTGTCGATGGTGATCAGGAAGCTGAGTCACCTGACACTGAATTAGCTCAGTCGGATTTTGTGACTGAATTTTCCGACACTAATTCGGATCAGATGGAGACTAAGCCTGGCCCACCTGACACCAAATCAGCCCAAATGAAAAGTAGGCCTGGTTCACATGACACTGAATCAGCTTTAATTGGGGCGACATATGGTCAGCATGACAATACGTATGATTGGCGTAAACCTTTCGGTTGTATACCTGATGAACCAATTATGTTTGGAAACCCGGATACAATATTTTGTAATTTAAACTTGTTTAGATGGCGTAAAATGTCGCTGTTGGAGGATGCAATACATAAGGCTCGTTCGGGTAGGATATCATGCATGAGCTTATTGTAGGGCGCTGGCAGAACCGGAGGACGTGGTGGGTCTTTGTCTAGCAAACATTTTATCTACAAAAAGCCACAGGTGTCCAGTGATGGTGATGCGACGTGGCGTGTGTGACTCGCCACTAAATAAAGGTATGAAAGCACAAGCCTGATCCAGGCAAAGTGCCGTACAGTCAGAGACTGCACATGGGCTAAGATACTGTCAGGTTGCCCAAGCCTAGACAGATATGAGGGGGAAATAGAAATGGTAGTGAGACTCCAGCGTGTACTCGCATGCAGCTCACTACCGTTGGCCAATCAATTTAGCACGATGTTAGCCGCACAGTACAGAAATGCTGCACGATTGCACATGCCACTAAATAAAGTCACTTGCTTTATTCTACTGTACCTGGGTGTCGGGCCCGGGGGCTGGTGCTCAAGGTGGGAGGCGGGTTTTCGGATCTGCTGACCCCAGAAATACCACCAAGCATTCAGTCTGCAGGTTGCATGCGAAGACGAACGTTGATTACATTGAAGTCAAATGTTTTGGGTTATTGGAAAACGGTAATTTTTTGTGCTCTCAACTGAGCTGTTTAACTTCCGTTTATTGGACGCGTTGGGTTTGCATTGAAACCTGTATTCGATTACCGTTGAGGTTTGTTATATTTTGCTTTTTAATCGTCTTTGTCAATATAGTACAGCGTAAATTGACGTATTGTTCTGATTTGGGATCGATTCGTAAACGCTCGTCACTCCCGGTAGAAGATTCTCGTGGCTTGTAGCAGGCAACTAGTTTCCGTGACAGAAACTATTCCCCAGTGACGATTTGGTCGCTACAGTACTCAACGTTGGAATTCGATTTGGACCGTATTTGTCTCAATTGGAGAAAATACAGTACTCAACGTCAAATTTGTGGACGCTACAGTAGTCAACGTTGAATTCGCTCACGTCAATATGCCTGTTACCCACAGTTTGCCGAAAAGATCAAATCTTCCCAACAGTTGGTCGATAATGGAACGGAAGACACCGCAGGTGAGCGCATTCATTGTTCTGTTGTGGGCTCTCGTGGTAGCTCAAGGGGTTCAAAGATAGAATCAAACATTATTGTTCGTAAGGCTTAGGTGCGTTTGAAACTCCTGAAACTGTCACAGAAACGTGAAGCTCTCGATATGCAACTGAAATTGATTGAGGCGGCACAGGAGGTTACAATGGCTGATATTGCTGCCTCGGCAAGTTATCTTGCGCATTGTGAGCATCAAAAGGAAGAAGTAGCTGACTACCCTTGTGCGGAGGTAGAACATTCTTTTCGTAATAAAGAGATCGGTAGTTTACCAAGATCTGACCTTCCGAAGATAGAATTTATGTCTTTTGACGGTTCAGCTAGCACCTACGGAAAATTTTTTCGTCACTTCGAGAACTATGTGGAGTCTAGAACTCGTGATGTCGGACAGAGGTTCCTATATTTGCTACATTATTGCCGAGGTAAAGCAAAGGAAGCTATTGAAGAGTGTGTCATGCTGCCACCTGAACGTGATTATAAGCGGGCGAGATCAATTCTGAAGGACCTCTTCGTGCAACCGCATACAACAGCAAGGCCTGTTAGCCTCGTCAATTGTCTAAAAATTGTTTCTATTTGTGTAATGTTGAGGAATATTGATTTTTGTGTTGTCTATGGTTATCAGAAAGCTGAGTTACCTGACATTGAATTAGCTCAGTCGTATTTTGTGACAGAATTTCCCGTCAATAATTCGGATCAGATGGAGAACACGCCTGGCTCACCTGACACCAAATCAGTTCAAATGAAAAGTAGGCCTGGTTCACATGACACTGAATCAGCTTTAATTGGGGCGACGTATGGTCAGCTCGACAATCCGTATGATTGGCGTAAACCTTTCGGTTGTATGACTGATGAACCATTTATGTTTGGAAACCCGGATACAATATTTTGTAATTTAGACTTGTTTAGATGGCGCAAAATGTCGCTGTTGGAGGATGCAATACATAAGGCTCGTTCGGGTAGGATATCATGCATGAGCTTATTGTTGGGCGCTGGCACAACCGGAGGACGTGGTGGGTCTTTGTCTAGCAAACATTTTAACTACAAAAAGCCACAGGTGTCCAGTGATGGTGATGCGACGTGGCGTGTGTGAGTCGCCACTAAATAAAGTCACTTGCTTTATTCTACTGTACCTGGGTGTCTAGCCAAGGGTCTGGTGCTTAAGTTGGGTGACGGGTTTTCGGATCTGCTGACCCCAGGAGTGTGGGAGTGTAACACCGATTGTTTTTCCTTATCAAAACATTGACCTTGACAATAATTAACTTCCGTTTCGTTCGTGCCTGCATCGTGATCGCTCTGTACACGTTTTTGGCTACCGCTATATATCTTCCAGTCAACCTGCCATTTCTCCAACGTTCTTAGGGATATTATTGTAGTGATCTGGTCTACTACAAATTAGTGAGCCCGACATACACGCATTCTTCGTGTATCTTTTCCGGTACGTCAAAAATTTTCGGCTTCACATCGGAGTTTTCAGGTTAATTTTTTTACCTCGTTCAATCGTGCATTTTATTTGCATCAATTGCTCCTGTTTATCATGTGTGATTCTAAACGCGTTATTTTGGTTTCTACGGTCATCACAATACCCAGCTTTATTTCACAGGACCCTGAGTATTGGTTTCATTTCTTAGAAACTGAATTTAGTTCTAAAAATATCATTGATGACTACGCCATGCTTTCACAATTAACGCTGAAACTCCCCGCGGATGTGTTATTACAGGTACGCGACGCAGTCCTGACTACACCCATATGTGACCGTTACCGTATCGTCAAACAAGCCGTAATTTCTCGCACGGTTCCGTCTGAACGATCTAGGCTGCAGCAGTTGTTCGACAACTTAGAAATTGCCAACAAAAAGCCATCTACCATACTTACGGAGATGCGCCGCCTGCTAGGGTCATCTCACATGGACGAGTCCTTACTAAAGGAACTATGGCTCCAGCGCTTACCTGAGTGCGTGCAACCCATCTTGGTTGCTGCGAAAAGCACTCCGGTATCTGATAACGGCTCGATTTATTTTGCCGAAAGCTAGTAAGGATATTCGAAGTAAGGCAAAAGCGTGTCGTGAATGCCAGCTCACGGAAATCCATCGACGCACCAAGAGTCCATTAGGAACTTTTGTCGAACCGGATGAGCGCTTCTCACACATACACGTAGACTTAGTCGGCCCATTGCCCCCTTCACGTGGCCATATATATATATATATCCTCACGAAAATCGACCGTTTCACCAGGTGGCCTGAGGCCATCCCACTTCACAACTGCTCTTCCGAGACAGTTGCACATGCCTTTTTCGAGCGTTGGGTGGCACAGTTCGGTTGTCCGGGTATTGTCACTACGGACCGAGGTTCCCATTTCGATGGTGCTAGCTACTCTGGGTTGCCAGCATCACCGAACTACAGCTTACAACCCCGCGGCGAATGGGATGGTCGAAAGGTTGCACAGGCAGCTCAAGGCGGCATTGATGGCGCATGGAGGTATTGACTGGACCGAAGTCCTACCGATCGTCCTCCTAGGTTTGAGGTCAACCTTCAAAACCCCTTTGCAGGCTACCGTAGCCGAATTGACATACGGTCGCGCCATCGCTCTACCTGGCGAGTATGTCGCCCCACATAAACAATCACCCTCCGCCTACGGCGATTACGTGGCGCGCTTGCGCCATTACATGGGTCGTTTTCGCCCATCACCCCCGCGGCTTCAGGCCAAATCATCACATGTCCCAAAGGAGTTGGCTAATTGTCCACATGTTTTTCTCCGGAATGACATGGTGAAGCATCCTCTTCACCCTCCTTATACTGGACCGTACAGAGTAATTCGGCGGTCTCCCAAAACGGTCGTCATTGACCGTGTCGGCAAGCATGACACTGTCTCAATCGACAGAGTCAAACCGGCTTTCATGGACGAGGAAGTTATTCCAAATGACCCAACGCCAACCCCGGCGCCACTGGTCATTACCCCTCCTGTCCCTACTGCTAACCCAGAGCCGGCCACTACAGGAACTAAACGTGCCAAACGGCAACCCGTTCGATTCGCAGATTTTGTTGTAGATAGTTAATACTTTCATACCTATCGGCATACACGCGTGCATTATTTGTTACCTCATTCTAATCACTCGGTCGTGGCCCTAAACCCATGCACCAGGGAGTTTTCTTTTTCTTTCTTCCCTCAGGTACGCACCCACCCACCGCTGATGCCACCGAATCGCGCACCCTTCCTAGTCCATCTACGCTTGCCCTCAACTCACCCGGTAGCCCTAACCACCAACAAGAGCACAATTGTTCCAACACGTCTGTCACGTCACACAAGGTCCTTACCAGCCAAGATTGACGCGCCAACCGATTCTCCTGGCGCGGCCGTTTATCATCCTTCGGGACACAGGAAATTCTGAGCAGGGACTGTGTTTTCGAAGCTTCTGGTTCTTGTTGTCAAGCCTACGAATGCGCCTGCTTCTGCTCAAATTGGGTTCATACTAAGACCACGCCAAATGGGAAAATCCCGCTAGCAGCTGTTCACTCCATGTGAGGCGGCTCGGCAGTACGTTCACTCACATGTGAGACGCTACTTGGCTTAGTCCTGATCGGTTCACCGTACATCCTACTCTTGAACCACCGATGATCGACCCACGCAGACCGAGCGCCCTGGCTGACTTCTATGTGACTGGTTGCTGAGAGACTACGTTCCTGCCCGGGGTAACCTGACACCCGCATGCGCCACGCTACTGGCAACTTCCGATGAGAAGTCTTCGTTGACCAGACTTCCCGGAGGGTGGCTGTGTAACATTGACCTTGACAATAATTAACTTCCGTTTCGTTCGTGCGTGCATCGTGATCGCTCTGTACACGTTTTTGGCTACCGCTCTATATCTTCCAGTCAACCTGCCTTTTCTCCAACGTTCTTGCGGATATTATTGTAGTAATCTGGTCTACTACAGGAGTCAGGTCTTCGGGTCTGCCAACTACAGAGATAACACCAAACATTTGATCGTCGAGTCGCTGTCATGGGTCGCGCAGGTACACGGGTCGGGTAGATAGGTAGAGGAGAGCCCCGCAGTTCAGTGTTTGTGTCTCTACTTGCTTTCCAGATTTGGAGGAATTTTGGTGGGCGGTGTATGAATCCGCGTTGATGTCTTCAAAATTCCTCTTTCGGTCCAGCTAGATGAAACGACGCGCAGGAATTTGTTTTCCACCCTACAACCGTGTTCCTTATCGTTTTTTGTGTCATAATTTTCCAGTGATATTTTTGTTTGTTCTTTAAACTGGAAATAACATTTAAACTAAATGTTAAATCTGTGAGAGTTTTCTTTCCCGAACATTGTTCCTTTGTATAACTGCACTTGGGCTTCCGCACATTTTGATTTGTCCGTAACCCGTGTTTACTGTTATTGGAAAACAGTAATTTTTGTGCTCTCAACTGAGCTGTTTGACTTCCGTTTATTGGACGCGTTGGGTTTGCATTGAAACCTGGATCGATTCGTAAACGCTAGTCATTACCGGTATAATAATCTCGTGGCTTGTAGCAGGCAACTAGTTTCCGTGACAAGAACTATTTCCCAGCGACGATTCGGTCGCTACACCTTGGTCTAGTGAACTGGTTATGTGATCTCAATATTCTAACTGGCAGGTTGCACAATATTTTTGTTTTAGGAAACCATGTTGGATTGGGGAGAACGCATCTGGGCCGAGGTAGTCTAACAAAGATTTCCTAATTAACTTTTCAAAGAACCTAGAGAGAATAGGAGTGTGATTAATAGAGCGATAATTCGTAACGAGGTTCGAATTACCAGATTCTGAACGGGAAATAATAACCGAGTGTTTCCAATGAGTTGGAAAGATTCCGGATTTGAGAGAAATATTAAAAAGATTTAATAAGAGTGAGGTAAAATCTTCACTGCTGTCGTGTAACATGGCTGATAAATAACTTACACCATCGGGCTTGTGAGAAATTTCACTTCGACGGGAAATCTCTTTTATTTATCTTAAAGTCAAAGTAAAGGAGTCAATAGTATTTATGGGAACGCTATTGTTTGCCAATGGATGGTAAATGTTAATATTAAATGAGCTGCTGAACAATGAAGAGAAAGCCTGACTTATTGTGGGCGGATCAGTAGTGACTAGATCCTCATTATCTTTTTGATAAATAATTGAATAAATGTCACGTTTTAATGAGGTACATATATTCTTCGTAAGACAATTCGAAGACTTAGTCTTTGAGTTTGCTAAAAGCCTTCCTTTCTTGACGCTCTAGGAGGCGGAATTTAATACCTGAGAGAGAGTTACATAGCTCATGTCGGCGTATAACAGAGGAGGAGTCAAACTTATGATTCGCAGAAGTAGAGAGACGATCAATCTTTTTTTTCGAGAAGGGTTATAGGGTTTCGTTTACTTCTTTTGATATGAGAGGTAGACGAACTTCGAAGGCATGCTAAGAGGTTATCATGGAAAATCGAAGAAATACGATTAAAGTCTGAAGAAAGGAAAAATTCAGTCCGGTCTTTGTCTCTGAGAAGATTCGAAAAATTAGTTCAGTTGATATAAATTTTCTCATCATTGTGAATATATGCCGGCTTCCGAAAAAGTCGCAGAACGCAAGTGACCATGTTGTGGTCACAACCGGGCAGTGGAACTAAAATTTCAACGTTGCTGGGATCGGTACCTAGAGTGAAGATCAAGCCTATAATGCTGGACAGTCTTGTAGGCTTACTCACAGATTGTGTGAAACCTAAAAGATTAATCGTTTTAGCGAATGCTGAAAATCTGTTCGAAATGTGGGGGTATTTCCAGCTGATGCATGGCATGTTGAAATCCCCAGCAATAATTTTATTGCTGGGAGGGGCAACGGATGCCTCAGTAAACACATTTATAAGCTTATCAATAGTGAGTGTGGAAGGAGATGGTGGGTTATAGATACACCATATGAGAGCATCAAGAGAGGGTATGGTGATCCAAATTGAGTCATCTAGATCTTCTAACATATGAGAGCTGTATATTTCTGCAGCAAAATCTGTATTAACATAAATGAGAATACCACTAGCACGGGTGTGAGTGCGGTCCTTACGAAACATGAAATAGTTGGCTAGTTCAAGTGAAACGTTGGGAATGTCACGAGATGCCCACGTCTCTGTGATGAGAACTATTTCGTACGGGTTTGAGATCAAGAAATGTTGAAGGGTAAGAAGCTTAGAGATAATCGACCGTGCAGTAAATAATAGAAGATTAATTATAGGATACTTAACCTGTGTAACCGGAAGTGATTTACATGAGTGATCTAAAATTGATGTTGTTAATTTAAGTAAGGGTTTTGGTAATGAAGAGGAAAGTTTTGCATCATTATATACCTGGTTTGAAAAAGGTTTAGGTATGTATTAAACGGCTTCCCGTTCATGAAGGTACGCTGATCTAGGGTACCTGACTCGTATTGAAGTGGAAAATGGTAGGGTCTTGAAGAGGGATAGTGAGGACGTGAATGCTGAGGAGAGAACGGACTATGGGAAGGAATAATTTTGCTAAATGGGTCAGATGTGACCGGGAATTGTCTGTGGACGGGGTGATAAGTGTATAAACCATGGGGTGGTTTATATTCATCAAAGTTTTGCTTGGCCCTAAGCATAATATTGATGTGTGGTCCACCTTGAAGTAGTGGCGAATTTGCCTTGAATACAGGGAGCACGAGTTTTTTTAGTAGATTTACCTAACGATCGAGCTGCGGGGCGTACATCTGCAGTGACCGTTTTAATAGTGGTGAGATTTCATTCATGGGCAGGAGTTATGTTATCAATGTTTAAATTAGGTTTAGCTATAAAGGGGATGCTACCTGAAGTTGGTATATCATCAGAAGCTGAGGCTCGGGGTATAGATGTTGATGTAGCATTATCAACGACAATATCCAGGTCTAATAAATTGGGGATAACTGTTGAGGGATTTACTACGTTGCAGCGCTTGGGAACGCATTTGCGTTGTAAGGGTGTGTTGTCTGGCTTGATCAACACATTGGAAAATTGAGGCAGAGATTTTAAGACATGTTGATTATTAAGTATATGTAACGCATAATTTCAGTGAACACATTTTAATAATAACGGGGCACAACTGCGGTTGGAAGGCTTTCAAAGCCTAATTACAGATGCCGATTCTAGGAGGAGGCCATAACGAGACATTACTATCTTTTTGAGGTCCATTAAAGGATATCTATCGCCTACATCAAGAAGAATAATATTTTTAACACGGTTTTGACGCTGATCAATTTCTGAGGTCAGCGACACTATGAGTCGACTCGTTTGTTGAAGTAGATCAGAGTCTAACACGTAACTAGGGTCAAGAAGGATAGCTATTGGTTCTAATATACTGCAAATTTTAGAAACGGTGGATAGCTTAACCGCGACTGATTCAATCTTGTTTCCTAGGTTCCGTACAGTCGTCAGAACCGTGTACATATTTCCATCAATAACCACCGAACATTTTTTTAACTGAGATGTAGTTCGGTGTGTCGCTCTTGAAGATTTCGATAGCTTCTAATGAGACATATCGACAGTATGAATATAAATATGTGTAGTGCAGCCAATATTTCGAACACCGCGTATGGTCGATTTTATAATATACAAGGGCAACGAAGTTCTGATCTACCTTACTGTAAATAACTTAGAAAATTATTAATTCTGGAATTTATAACGTGGACAGGATCGCTGACTCCACCGAATCATTGTTGCCTATGAATCCAAGATGCTGAGGGTGTCACCCAAGGTGCAATTGATGGAGGGATTATTCCGAGTTCCATCATATGATCGAATTCACGGTTGACAGCTTCGATTTTCTTAGGCGCCAGTATGCTTGGTCTACTGAAAACAGGGAGTTTAACAATTGGAATATCGTGTTTGATGTCATGATTCAGAAGGTTGCGCAGGCTTTGAAGATATCCGAAAATTCACTCATAAAAGAAACGTAATGCGGCGCAGTATCTTGGATCCGGATTCGAATAGTTTGTATGCGTGAAGTGCGCAAATGGGCGATGACCTATATCTTCGTGAAAATGTCAATGACTTTTCGTCATTTTCCTCATTTCCAAATTAACTATTGCCGATTTTTCATTATTTACGTTTCTGTTTCCTATGTATTGCCCTCCTGGGAACTATTGTTTTTCGCCCCAAACTTAGCAACGCTCACTCGAAATTTGAACACGTATTTGTTACATAACGCTTTGACGACAGCTGCTCAATAACTCACAGTAATTATTCAACTGGATTATATGTTACATTATATGGTTACTCTTCCCCGGTTCGAATCTAGACAACGATCAGATAATTGTTAAGCTAAGTGGTTATTCGTGACCATATAAATTTTTGAATATTGATTTTTTTCTATAGTAGTGATATTCAATGAACTCCGCCAAGGACGGTCCCAAGCCCGTCTGAGAAAGGATAAGGTTTGGTTTCATATATCTTTTGCATTGCATTTATCTATAGAGCAATTTCATGAGGTAAATAAATCAAGTTTATTGCTTGGACACTGATATTTTCCTAAAGACACGCCTCCGAATACCCGACCATTATTGAATGTAGTTGCTAGTTGCAATATCATTCATGGAAATAGAACTGGCGCTTTAATTTATTCAAAGTTTTGAATTTGTGGAACACTGAAATACAATGCTAATGAAACGAAAGTCACCTCATCTTAAGTCTCAGCTCTCGCACAAAAAATTTCAGACGAATACTAATTGAAGAAATATTCTGTTCGGTTAGAAAAATATGCTTTTGTTGAGAATTATTATACTCATAGCAAAATTGACTCTAAGCTAGCAATATATTCTTTGAAAATTGCGGTATTCTACGCTGAACGCAAATCAAATTGCTGGCATGCAACTGACGACGAACGACCTAATACTGCTTATGGTAGCATTTCCTGTGAGAAAGATTGTTCCTCTAGAATCGCAAAGCTTATTCATTTGAAAAGCTGTGGAACATGAAAAATATCATGCGATTGTATTGTACCTCCATGGCCGACATCTACCGAAGTGGGTCATCATTCTATTATCCCTATTTCCAGAGTTATTTGTATTGACATTAGACCGAATGTTACATCATAGGAGCTGCAAAACAACCTTATCAATGATAAGCAAATTCAGTGAAACAATCGTAGCACGTCTTTCAACCTCATGCAAAGTCTTCATTGGGGAATGCCTTGTTTCCTTATGAACCAAAATATATATTTAGATGAATTCTTTCAAATACATTGAAGATAAATTTAATTCGGATGATAAATAAATTTTACATGATTATTTCTATGCACGATATATGAAAATTTCGTTCATGTTATTTAACATTGGTGTCCCGCTAGAAATACCAATAGTGTTTAAATGTTGTTTGTTTATCTTTTTCTATTTTCTCCTCCTTTTCTTTGTAATAATCGAAATTTTTCAAAAAATCGTACATAATTTCAGGATGGGTTGTTAAATAGAACACCAAAACTGACATTTTTGGGGGAAAATGTGCGATATTACAGATAATCGCAACAAATACTACTTATAAGTAGCTGTGATCAAATATATTTGGTCTCAGGTACGCAGGACACATATGATAATCACCACTTGCAGATGAGGTCTATAAAATCACCATGCAACCCTAAACAAGAGCAGTAAACCTAGGTGCACAATAATAGCAAAAACGTGACAGTTTGTGATCCGTAATTTCTTGTGAACGGTTCCATATACGCCATAATTAGGAACATGTTTAATTTGGGAGCGCTAACCGCACACAAACGATATGAAATTCATCAGGATCAGTTAAACCATCTCAACGTTATGACTATATGAAGATTACCGACCGGTACTATTTTAGGGCGAGATAAAGTTGTAACCTATATTGTCATGTTCGATAGATAGTTTTGTGAATAAAAATCACGTATGTAAATTAGGCATGTTTATTTATTCTTAGAATGGATTAACCTTGATTATGAACAGAATCGTAATTGAAAAGTGTTGTGAAACACTAATTTCGACGTGGATAAACATGCATAGAGTGTCCTCGAAGCGATTGCAATCATCAACGTTGACGCTTTAAACAAATCTGCGATTTACTCTCAGCGTAGTTCTCACCTGCTAATTATACGTATATTATCGGTAACATTGATATTGAGGAACATTTAATCTAATTTTTACTCATGTACTATGAATCAAACTGTTTCAGAATCGAAGTCCCTTAGCTTTCAATAGTACAAGTTATTTATATTTTAAGCTTGGACATTTAACAATATATAATGAAGAATAAAATAGTTTTCTCAAAACCTTTTTACTAACCGAAATGTATGAAATATGAATCTTTCGTCTAACTATTATTTGATTCAGGTGAACATGTTCGACAAGTCAAAAAATATTTTAACATCGATGTTAACTTGAAGTATTTATAAGACTGAATTTCAGATGACTAGCTAGCAGAATCTGAAAAGTTTATCTAAATATGGTTGGTTTTGACGCTTCGGCAATTGTTGAGGGCATAAAAATTTCATTGAACATTAAATCGTCGACGACATTTTCTAGAAACGTTTTGTTAAATAATAGTCACATTTTGAGCCATGTGAAGATTCTGTCATACTCTAACTATGTAATCCCTCGATTCTCAATACAACACTTCTATCTGAAGACTCAAGACGGCGAAATGGATAAGGGAAATCCATGGATTAACAACATGTCACGGAGTTGAGTCATCAGCGAGAGGATGATTGTAGGAACCAACAGGCTAAACACTACATGAAATCTGTGTTTCGATATGATATTAGATGTAGAATAATGCGATTGACGAAACACTCAGATCCGAAATTGATTATCTATCAAACAATCTAATCAGATACATCAGTGGTTAAAAAGTCCTTGTGTTGGCTGACGATGCAGGCATTATTGCTCAATCCCGAGAGAACCTTCGGTAGTTAGTGGACTGTTGTTCCTCGCATGAAAATATTGTGGGCAAAAAATCCGGATGTGCCAGGTTAAAGGAAACAGTTAGAAACCGTCGGCTTGAACCACTTTATCATTTCACATATCTTATTTCTACCATTGCGGAAAACCTATCGCTATAAACAGAGATTGATAGGCTGATAAGCTTTCATTTTGTCATGATTGAACTCTCGTCTCCATGATAACCGCAAGCTGGTTGTCAAGACAAAATAATGGGATACAGCGCCTGTAAACTAGAAGATTTACTATACAGCAGTGAAACATGGACCACACTCGAAGAAAATAACGGAAGCTGAATGCTTTCCATCAACGGAGCATTCGAAATATCTGAAACTCATCGTGGATTAACAGAGCTGTTCTACAGAGTATTTTTATCCTATTACGACAGCGCCGACTGCGGTGGCTTGGTCACGTCTACAGAATGGAAAATGGTTTATTCCACAAACTTCTGTTCTATGGTGGTTGGTAATTAGGAATTCGACCATTTTGCACACCAAACTTGCTGTAAAACGACGTTTAAAACAGATATGGAAGCTCTTGGTTTTGCCACGGCAAGTTTAACAGAGCTGGCTCATGACGGCACACATTAGTTGCATTGTGGGAATCGTTGCCTGTGTGCTAAGAGCATCAAATACAGCTTTTAGCTACTGAACGAAGATAACGCCGCCGGGTGCAACTGAGGCACAACAGCCGAATTGTCACTGCCGATGCAAGCGCTTCGGGAGAGACTGGTACATACGAGTCTGTTTGTTTTATTACATACCTTTTGTTGACAAGCAACAAACGATTTATTGCATATGGCCAACATCAGGTGAAGACAAAACGATCAGGTTGAATAAGCTTTGAATATATAACACGGTTCTCAAAAGAATAAATTACAAATGGCTTGATACATAGGCGATCTGGACCCCATTACTAGACCAAAATATTTTGATCTTCACGTTACTATCCACTGTAACTCACTACCAGCTTATGGCTGCTTTCCGCAATCGGGTGAAAAAGTGAGAATAGCTCCAGTAAATCTCAAAACAGTAGATAATTGGTGAACAAAGAAATATGTGCATACCATTGTTTTATCTAGTTGTTGAAAAGTACTGCCATATTCAAATTTAGAATCACGAAATTATTCTTGGCCTAGCACTCAAGGCGATCAAAAACCACCAACAAATGTTGGTTCTCTTAAACAACAAAACTTATTTCCAGCTGTTTGTCTCCATCCGGTGGAGACAATGTGATTTGTATCGGTAATAATTTGTACAGTAGCGAATTACTTTGATGAATGTTCAACATGATGCCGCTGTGATCTGAAGATAAACCACGAAAGGCTCCACATAGACGTTTCCGGTTAAGCGCTCTAGAATGAACCTGATAATCGGAAATGAATTTGCTATATTTTTTTGATTTTGTTCAGTAAACATACACAATTTCATCAAGTCAACAAGCTACGCCTGTCTGACATGTTACAATAATTTGACCACACGCAGTTAGGCAGGCTTCTCGCACAAATTTGATCCATGTGTGGCATAAACTTTCAAGTGGTTTACAATACTGCACTGTTTCAAGCGCATGCGGATTCTGATCATACTCTTTCTACCTGATTAGTGCAAACAGTACGAAACCGGTCGTGGTGTAAGTGTTTTTGTGAAAGATGCATATGCATACATATACGATTGGTTATACATGTTCATGTGTTTAAACACCAATGTTATGTGTTTGGGAAAACGTGATTAAACAGGTTAATGGTACCAACCTCAACCAACAGTGGATAGCATTATTTACTGTTTCAATCGCATGCGGATCCTGATTGTCCTGTACCTACCTGATCAGTTTGTGTGATGGAATCGCAAGCAAATGAGCAATTTGTAAATCAGCATTGGTTCAAACCAAATCTATGTATATTGCGACATATGCGATTAAACAGGTTAATCGTACCAACCTGATCCTAAAGTGACCAACATGTGCAGCGGTTGCAAGCTTCAGCGGAACCTGGTCGTAGTGTCTCTAATCAATAAGTGCGAACCGCAAAAAAACAAAGACTGATTCACCTCCGTATTGTGGGTCATTCAGTTGTATGGTGCGTTTTGTGCACCGCCATTTACAAAGGTCAACAGTAAGCGTGAAGTTGATTAAGTGTGTAGCAACGATCTTGATTTCACGTTGCTTTTTTATCTCATATGAAGCTCAGATTAATCATTTTAATAAAACATAGTGTTATATTTTGTATGCTTATTCATGTATCATCAAACCATTTTCTTTTAAATCTGCTAGTTATTTCGTTGGCAATGAAGTTTTACAATATTGCTCAACTGTCACATTTCATGAGTGAAAGTGTAATATTCCACAGGGAAATCAATTAAAGGAGAGTTTGTTTCTTCTTATGAACATTTATTGCTACTCTAAGCTAAATTGGCCACTGGCACATCCAGCGTGATGAACGTATCATGTTCATCAGTGGGTTCTCATTTAATGGCCACGAGAAGTTTGAGGTTTTACGAATGGGAAATGGTCAAATTGATGTGTTGCTCACATCCTTTGAATTTACACTCCAAAATGGTCGCGTTCCAATAGGACTACTCTAGGGTGAGTTGTATTCAGCAAGTCAAACTTTAGGCGGACCACATTTGCGGTACAAGTGCCTTTGAAAAACAGGTATAAAATCTCTCGAAGTTCGCCCTACGACTTCAGAAAAGCATGTGCTCCACCACTCACTTTCAATACACTGTGTAATTCATCATGAACAAGTGGAGATACATTTCTTCTCTGCGAAAAGCAGATCACTTCGCCAGTGGGTAACTGATGCTGATCAACCCTGTACTTTTCATCGCTGTGAGCACTGTGAGATACATTGTAGCTACTTAATAACAATTTTTATTCATTCAAAAATGTTTCGTAGAACAAAACCCTCGTTTTGTTTTGTGGCACGAACATGTTCCACCGACGGCAGCAAACTAAATTCACGAGATTGATTTCGTTCAATACAAAATAGTCTCACAAGTTTTTCCAGTCGCCGAATTTCTTTTAGTGACAATTTGTAAGTGGCTGTTTCCAATGCCTAGATTCTTCGTTTTGCAGCGGATGAACTTATCTAACATTTTGCATGAAATATGTTTTATTCTATTGCGCAGCACGGATTAAGGACACGACAATCCTAACTCAATAATCTTCGCAAAATTTCATTAACTGGAGACGAGTCGCGGTAAATAGATACTTCATTCATGGTTGATACTTGGATAGGTCTAAAGATTTGACTGTTTTAACCACCGCATACTACTACGAAAATCGAAGCACCCGGGTATTTGTAGGCAGATTGTTCACCTGCGCACATAATTTATCGACTGTAAAATTGATCAGGCGAAGATTTTTCGGGCAATATAGTGCCAAGTAGAAGTTAAATGTGGCGCACCTGAAGACTTAGTACTGAGTCAATTCTCTTTTCGTTGTACGTGTGGGATATGCCTGATATAGTACGGATCAAAATCATTTTACCTGCGGATGATATCACAGTCTGGACTAGCGTAAGCATTACTGAAAATTGTCAAATTGTTGAAAAAAGTTATCAGGGCACTTCATGCGTAATCCTCACGAAACTGCTTGACTTCCACATCCGAAAATGTGTAAGCTCAATCGTCTGTGAATCCTTCGAATTCGCATACTTTTTGGAACATCAGCAACTTTTCTGGGTAAACTAAGAGAACGACCTGTGTGTGTGAATTAACAATATTATAAAGTCATGAGGGCAGTGTTCTGTGGTATACAAAACGTATTGCCACTGCTTAGCAGTGCTTAGAAAGATCTTCGCTAGTTTCACAATGCGGCTGATCCCACAGATAATTAACACGTATATGCTGTTACCATTGGAGTACGCATTTTAATTATGGTCCGTGTGGTTGCAAAAAACACGCATTGCTGCCACGCGTTTTCACCGTGCTACGAAACAGATGACCGGAATATACCAAAGGCCATTAGGGGTGAGTATTGCAACACTGAACATATTTGCTCTTCGTTACGTCGTCTCAGTGTGCTGTATCTGCAGCTCAACATTCGGCATACAGTGGATCACCTACTTCAACACCTGTTTGATCAGCGGAGAGCACGCTATACCACGTGGCACTGCTTCAAGTTAATTATTCCACACTTAAGATCCACTTGTCGAAGGTCATTCAATGCCGCCCGAGTTTGTTTTATATGTAACTCTCATCCCTAACGTATCATTTGTGCATCAAGCCCAAACTTGTTTAGGGCTCAAATTTACATGTATATGTTAATCCAATAAAACCTCGCATCTGAATACCAAAGCAAAATTTTCGTAATAAATTAACATTATCGTTGCTTCTATGTTTTCTTTGAATTTTAAATATATGCTGAAAGTGAACTATTCGCTTTTAGGTAGATTTATGTCGTTGATTTACCTTCAACAATAAATGTTTAACACGCGCAAAATGTTTTCATCTCATACAATACTTCATGCACATGAGGATGCTAATCGTGTTGTCCATATCTAATAAGCGCAAACAGCACGAATTCGGTCGCGTGGTGTGCGTTTGATGGAAATGCATACAATCTGAAGTTTTTTTGTCATTATCCAGCTGTTCAAAGACACGGAGATCTGTATCTGACTGTCCCAACGTGATGAGCAGAAGCAGTGCGAAACTGCTCATAACGTTTGTGATTAGAATTTATGTAATTGAACAATTTAAATCTATATCCAAATTTTATTCGACCTCGCGGATCTATGGGTTCTGTGATCAGTACACAGCATTTAGGGACTAAAAAGAAATCCATTCATCGCAAAAACTATGCGTGCGCAAAACATAAACGATTATTCTCTGTAGTATATAATTATTCTGTAGAACTATTGCATATAATTGTGTTTACAGAAAATAATCAGTTATCCAACAACATCATCGGAGAAAAACACTTGAATTTGATAGTGTAATTTCCTTTCAGAGGGATTAAGCAACATGTATGCAGTGATTCGTAATGTGGCCTGAATGAGAATTTTATTGAATTTAGACAGAACAGGATTGATTAGCAAGCTTTGAAATTCGTAGAATCCAGTTAAAGCTCTTAACCATTCATTCGAAGTACGTAAACTGAGATAAGGTTCCACCTCTTTTATAGTATACAACGTTTCATTTGAGAACGTTAATCTCTGATTGATTTCTAGCGAGCATTCATTTCTCTCCTTGTGAAGAAGTAGAAACCACAAAAGTTTACATTAAATTGAAATTTCGTTGCTTAAGTAACCAATCTTTGTAAGCCACTACCGGCGTCTGGCTGTTTTCGTCATCGGGTGGAGACACGGATAATTGGTCCAGTGACCATAGAATCTCTGGATAATTGCTGAACAATGTAATATGTGCATACCACGGTAAATTCTAGTTGTTAAAAATAACCGCCGTGTTCGAATACAGACTCACAAAAACATTCCCGGGCAAGCCCGCAAGGCGCTTAAAAACGACCAATACATTGTGGTGCTCTTACACACTCAAACTAATTTCAGGCTGTTTGCCTTCATCAGGTGCAGACAAGGATATTTGTATAGGTAATCATTGAAACAGTAGCGAATTATTTTAAACAATGTTTAACCCGGTACCGCTGTGATCTGACGATAACCACGAAAGGCTTCACATAGACGTTTTGGGTTAGGCGCTCTTAAATTGACCTTAACATCCTTCAGTTAATATTAAAAATCAGATTTCAAGACCAAATAAAGTGTTCCTCAAATCTCCCGCACATATTACTAGAAATTCGAAAGTCATAATCTTTATGAAGATTCAAATAAGATTGAACATCCTACAATCACGGATAATCGAAATAACGTTGCAATATTTTACAAGTTTATCAGTAAATATACGGAAGCTCATCAAGTTGACCAGCTGCGCATGTATGACACTGTTGAATTAGGTTAGCCACACGTAGACTGCTCGCACAAAACTTATCCATTTGTGGCATAAACGCGCAAGTTGTTTAAAATTTTGCACTGTGTCAAGCGCATGCTGATTCTGATCTTATTCTTCCTACCTGATAGCTGCAAACAGGACAAAACTGGTCGTGGTGTGTGTGTGAAAGATGTGTATACATATAAAAACGAATGGTTATTTATGTTCATGTGTTTAAAACCGAACGACATGTGTTTTGATAGACGTGATTGAACAGGTTGATCTTATCAACCTAAACCAATTGTGGATCACGAAATCTACCACTCTCGCACTGTTTCAATCGCATGCGTATCCTGATGGTACTGTCCCTAACTGATCAGTGTGTGTGATGGAGTCGCACGCAAATGTGCAATTTGTAAATCTGCGTTGGTTTAAACCAAATCATTATATGTTGCGACATATGCGATTAAACAGGTTAATCGTAACAACCTCATCCAAAAGTGACCAACATGTGCAGCGGTTGCAAGCTTCAGCGAAACCCGGTCGCACTGTCTCTAATCAATAAGTGCGAACCGCAAAGAAAAAAGACTGATTCACCTCCGTATTGTAGGTCATTCAGTTGTATGGTGCGTTTTGTGCACCGACATCTTCAAAGGTCAACAGTAAGCGTGAAGTTGATTAAGTGTGTAGCAACGATCTTGATTACACGTTGCTTTTTTATCATATGAAGCTCAGATCACTCATTTTTTTTTAAAATAGTGTTATATTTTGTATGTTTATTCATGTGTCATCTGATCCTTTTTTCTATTAAATCAGCTAGTTCCTTCGTTGCCAATAAAGTTTCAGAATATCGCTCAGCTGTAGCATTTCATGAGTGAAATTGTAACATTTCACGGGAAAAATTAATTAAAGGAGAGTTTGTTTCTCCTTATGAAGATTTATTGCTACTATAAGCTAAATTGACCACTGGCACATCCAGCGTGATGAACGTATCATGTTTATCAGTGGGTACTCATTCAATGGCCAAGAAGAGTGTGCGGTTTTACGAATGGAACACGGTCGAAGTGATGTGTTGCTCACACACTTTGAAATTACACTCAAAATAGTCGTGTTCCCAAAGATATACTCTAGGGTGAGTTGAATTCAGGAAGTCAAACTTTAGGCGGACCACACTTGCGGTACAAGTGCCTTCGAAAAACAGATGTGAAATCTCTCGACGTTCGCCCTACGACTTCAGAAAAGCATGTGCTCCACAACTCATTCCGGATATACTGTGTAGTCCATCATACACAAGTGGAGATACATTTCTTCTTTGCGAAAAGCAGATCACTTCGCCAGTGGGTAACTGATGCTGATCAACCCTGTACTTTTCATCGCTGTGAGCACTGTGAGATACAGTGTAGCTTATTAATCACAATTTTGTTCATTCGAAAACGTTTCGTTTCACAAAACCCTGGATTTGTTGGCAGAATCATGTTTCACCGACGGCGGCAAACTAACTTTACGATATTGAATTTGTTCAATAAAAAATAGTCTCACATTATCCGCGAATCTATGGGTTCTGTGATCAGTAAACAGCATTTAAGGACTAAAAAGAAATCCATTCATCGCAAAAACTATGCGTGCGCAAAACATAAACGATTATTCTCTGTAGTATATAATTACTCTGTAGAACTATTGCATATAATTGTGTTTGCAGAAAATAATCAGTTATCCAACAACATCATCGGAGAAAAACACTCGAATTTGATAGTGTAATTTCCTTTCAGAGGGATTAAGCAACATGTATGCAGTGATTCGTAATGTGGCCTAAATGAAAATTTGATTGACTTTAGACAGAACAGAATTGATTAGCAAACTTTGAAATTCGTATAATCCAGTTAAAGCTGTTAACCATTCATTCGAAGTACGTAAACTGAAATAAGGTTCGACATCTTTTATAGTATACAACGTTTCATTTGAGGACGTTTATCTCTGATTGGTTTCTAGCGAGCATTCATATCTCTCCTTGTAAAAACGTAGAAACCACAAACGTTTACATTAAATTGAAATTTTGTTGCTTAAGTAACCAATCTTTGTAAGCCACTACCGGCGTCTGACTGTTTTCGTCATTGGGCGGAGACAGGAATGATTAGTCCAGTGACCATAGAATCTCTGGATAATCGCTAAACAATGTAATATGTGCATACCACGGTAAAATCTAGTTGTTATAAAGAACTACCGTGTTCGAATACAGACTCACAAAAACATTCCCGGGCAAGCCCGCAAGGCGCTTAAAAACGACCAATATATTGTGGTGCTCTTACACACTCAAACTAATTTCAGGCTGTTTGCCTTCATCAGGTGCAGACAAGGATATTTTTATAGGTAATCATTGAAACAGTAGCGAATTATTTTAAACAATGTTCAACCCTCTACCGCTGTGATCTGACGATAACCACGAAAGGCTTCACATAGACTTTTTGGGTTAGGCGCTCTAAAATTGACCTTAACATCCTTCAGTTAATATTAAAAAAAGGGTTTCGAGACCAAATAAAGTGTTCCTCAAATCTCCCGCACATATTACTAGAAATTCGAATGTCATAAACTTTATGAAGATTCAAATAAAATTGTACATCCTACAGTCACTGATAATCGAAATAATTTTGCAATATTTTACAAGTTTATCAGTAAATATACGGAAGATCATCAAGTTGACCAGCTGCGCATGTATGACACTGTTGAATTGGGTTAGCCACACGTAGTTGAACAGACTGCTCGCACAAAACGTATCCATTTGTGGCATAAACGCGCAAGTTGTTTGAAATTCTGCACTGTGTCAAGCGCATGCTGATTCTGATCATATTCTTTCTACCTGATAAGTGCAAACAGGACAAAACTGGTCGTGGTGTGTGTGTGAAAGATGTATATACATGTAAAAACGAATGGTTATTTATGTTCATGTGTTTAATACCGAACGACATGTGTTTGGATAGACGTGATTGAACAGGTTGATCTTACCAACCTAAACCACTAGTGGATCACAAATGTGAAAATCTAACACTTTCGCACTGTTTCAATCGCATGCGTATCCTGATGGTACTGTCCCTACCTGATCAGTGTGTGTGTGATGGAATCGCATGCAAATGTGCAATTTGTAAATCAGCATTGGTTTAAACCAAATCTTTGTATGTTGCGACATATGCGATTAAACAGGTTAATCGTACCAACCTCATCCAAAAGTGACCAACATGTGCAGCGGTTGCAAGCTTCAGCGAAACCCGGTCGTACTGTCTCTAATCAATAAGTGCGCACCGCAAAGAAAAAAAGACTGATTCACCTCCGTATTGTAGGTCATTCAGTTGTATGGTGCGTTTTGTGCACCGCCATCTTCAAAGGTCAACAGTAAGCGTGAAGTTGATTAAGTGTGTAGCAACGACCTTGATTTCACGTTGCTTTTTTTCTCATATGAAGCTCAGATTACTCATTTTATTAAAAAATAGTGTTATATTTTGCATGCTTATTCATGTATCATTAAATCCTTTTGTATTGAATCTGTTAGTTATTTCGTTGCCAATAAGGTTTTAGAATATTGCTCAGCTGTCATGAGTAAAAGTGTAACATTTCCCGGGAAAAAAATTAAAGTAGCGTTTGTTTCTTGTTATAAACATTTAATGATACTAAAAACTAAATTGACCACTGGCACATCCAGCGAGATGAACGTATCATGTTTATCAGTTTGTTCTCATTTGTTGGCCACGAAATCTTGAAATTACACTCAAAATGGTCGTGTTCCCAAAGATTTACACTAGGGTGAGTTGAATTCAGGAAGCCAAACTTTAGGCGGACCACACTTGCGGTACAAGTGCCTTCGAAAAACAGATATGAAATCTCTCGACGTTCCCCTACGACTTCAGAAAATCATGTGCTCTACAACGCACTTCGGATATACTGTGTAGTTCATCATACAAAAGTGGAGATACATTTCTTCTCTGCGAAAAGCAGATCACTTCGCCAGTGGGTAATTGATGCTGATCAACCCTGTACATTTCATCGCTGTGAGCACTGTGAGATACAGTGTAGCTTAATAATCACAATTTTATTCATTCGAAAACGTTCCGTAGCACAAAACCCTCGTTGTTTTGTAGCACAATCATCTTCCATCGACGGCGGCAAACTAACTTTACGATATTGAATTTCAAGATTCAAGATTCAAGATTCAAGAATTTATGGTCACAAAAAGCACATAGCTTCACAATAACCATATCATAGTAAATATACATTCAGGAAATAGGTATAAAATAATGTCAAGTATATCAAGTTGTATAGTTACCATGAGTCAATACGCAGGTGTCGTCAAATCGTTATGCAACAAATAAGTATCCAAATTTCGAATGAACGTTCCGATGCTGGGAGAGATGACAAGAGTTTCGGGTAGGGAATTCCAAAGGATACAGACACGTACACAATAAAAATATCGGCGACAGCTGATACGGGAGTGGGGAATTTGCAGTGTCGCTGAGTGGCTGCGTGTATGACGTGAATCACGGTATTCGAATAAATGTTTTAGGGGATGATGTGGGGTATTCAATATTTTATATGTCAGTATCACATCGCTTCGAAGGCTTCTGTGGAGGGGAGTGGGGAGCCTCAGTTTTTTCAATCGTTCCTCGTACGCTAGTTTACGGAAACCTCTTACGAGTTTGGTTGCGCGATGGTATATTTTGTCAAGCAATATTATATCCTTTTTCAACCACGGAGTCCAAGCTTGTGATGCATGTTCCATGGTTGGAATTATATAGGCGTTAATGATGGTGGGCAAAGTTCCAGGCGAGAAGGTTTTGAAGATCCGTCGCAGCATACCTAGAAGCTTCGAAGCACGCTTGTAGATAATCTCACAATGCAGGCTGTTCTTCAGACTGCCGCATACCCAGACTCCAAGATCCCTTTCCGATTGTGTCCAGCTCAAAAAAGTCTGCCCAAAGTGATACTGGTACTGGAATGGCTTACCGATTTGCAGCACCTTGCATTTGTTCAATAAAAAATAGTCTCATATTATCCGCGATTTTATGGGTTCTGTGATCAGTACACGGCATTTAGGGACTAAAAAGAAATCCATTCATCGCAAAAACTATGCGTGCGCAAAACATAAACGATTATTATCTGTAGTATATAATTATTCTGTAGAACTATTGCTTATAATTGTGTTTACAGAAAATAATCAGTTATCCAACAACATCATCGGAGAAAAACATTCGAATTTGATAGTGTAATTTCCTTTCAGTGGGATTAGGCAACATGTATGCAGTGATTCGCAATGTGGCCTAAATGAGAATTTGATTGACTTTAGACAGAACAGAATTGATTAGCAAACTTTGAAATTCGTAGAATCCAGTTAAAGCTGTTAACCATTCATTCGAAGTACGTAAACTGAAATAAGGTTCGACCTCTTTTATAGTATACAACGTTTCATTTGAGGACGTTAATCTCTGAGTGGTTTCTAGCGAGCATTCACTTCTCTACTTGTAAAGAAGTAGAAACCACAAACGTTTACATTAAATTGAAATTTTGTTTCTTAAGTAACCAATCTTTGTAAGCAACTACCGGCGTCTGACTGTTTTCGTCATCGGGTGAAGACAGGGATAATTGGTCCAGTGACCATAGAATCTCTGGATAATTGCTAAACAATGTTATATGTGCACACCACGGTGAAATCTAGTTGTTGAAAAGAAACGCCGTGTTCGAATACAGACTCACAAAATCATTCCCGGGCAAGCCCGCAGGGCGCCTAAACACGACCAATACATTGTGGTGCTCTTACACACTCAAACTAATTTCAGGCTGTTTGCCTTCATCAGGTGCAGACAAGGATATTTGTATAGGTAATCATTGAAACAGTAGCGAATTATTTTAAACAATGTTCAACCCGGTACCGCTGTGATCTGAAGATAACCACGAAAGGCTTCACATAGACTTTTTGGGTTAGGCGCTCTAAAATTGACCTTAACATCCTTCAGTTAATATTAAAAAAAGGGTTTCGAGACCAAATAAAGTGTTCCTCAAATCTCCCGCACATATTACTAGAAATTCGAAAGTCATAATCTTTATGAAGATTCCAATAAGATTGAACATCCTACAATCACGGATAATCGAAATAATGTTGCAATATTTTACAAGTTTATCAGTACATATACGGAAGATCATCAAGTTGACCAGCTGCGCATGTATGACACTGTTGAATTGGGTTAGCCACACGTAGTTGAACAGACTGCTCGCACAAAACGTATCCATTTGTGGCATAAACGCGCAAGTTGTTTGAAATTCTGCACTGTGTCAAGCGCATGCTGATTCTGATCATATTCTTTCTACCTGATAAGTGCAAACAGGACAAAACTGGTCGTGGTGTGTGTGTGAAAGATGTATATACATGTAAAAACGAATGGTTATTTATGTTCATGTGTTTAATACCGAACGACATGTGTTTGGATAGACGTGATTGAACAGGTTGATCTTACCAACCTAAACCACTAGTGGATCACAAATGTGAAAATCTAACACTTTCGCACTGTTTCAATCGCATGCGTATCCTGATGGTACTGTCCCTACCTGATCAGTGTGTGTGTGATGGAATCGCATGCAAATGTGCAATTTGTAAATCAGCATTGGTTTAAACCAAATCTTTGTATGTTGCGACATATGCGATTAAACAGGTTAATCGTACCAACCTCATCCAAAAGTGACCAACATGTGCAGCGGTTGCAAGCTTCAGCGAAACCCGGTCGTACTGTCTCTAATCAATAAGTGCGCACCGCAAAGAAAAAAAGACTGATTCACCTCCGTATTGTAGGTCATTCAGTTGTATGGTGCGTTTTGTGCACCGCCATCTTCAAAGGTCAACAGTAAGCGTGAAGTTGATTAAGTGTGTAGCAACGACCTTGATTTCACGTTGCTTTTTTTCTCATATGAAGCTCAGATTACTCATTTTATTAAAAAAATAGTGTTATATTTTGCATGCTTATTCATGTAACATTAAATCCTTTTGTATTGAATCTGTTAGTTATTTCGTTGCCAATAAGGTTTTAGAATATTGCTCAGCTGTCATGAGTAAAAGTGTAACATTTCCCGGGAAAAAAATTAAAGTAGCGTTTGTTTCTTGTTATAAACATTTAATGATACTAAAAACTAAATTGACCACTGGCACATCCAGCGAGATGAACGTATCATGTTTATCAGTTTGTTCTCATTTGTTGGCCACGAAATCTTGAAATTACACTCAAAATGGTCGTGTTCCCAAAGATTTACACTAGGGTGAGTTGAATTCAGGAAGCCAAACTTTAGGCGGACCACACTTGCGGTACAAGTGCCTTCGAAAAACAGATATGAAATCTCTCGACGTTCCCCTACGACTTCAGAAAATCATGTGCTCTACAACGCACTTCGGATATACTGTGTAGTTCATCATACAAAAGTGGAGATACATTTCTTCTCTGCGAAAAGCAGATCACTTCGCCAGTGGGTAATTGATGCTGATCAACCCTGTACATTTCATCGCTGTGAGCACTGTGAGATACAGTGTAGCTTAATAATCACAATTTTATTCATTCGAAAACGTTCCGTAGCACAAAACCCTCGTTGTTTTGTAGCACAATCATCTTCCATCGACGGCGGCAAACTAACTTTACGATATTGAATTTCAAGATTCAAGATTCAAGATTCAAGAATTTATGGTCACAAAAAGCACATAGCTTCACAATAACCATATCATAGTAAATATACATTCAGGAAATAGGTATAAAATAATGTCAAGTATATCAAGTTGTATAGTTACCATGAGTCAATACGCAGGTGTCGTCAAATCGTTATGCAACAAATAAGTATCCAAATTTCGAATGAACGTTCCGATGCTGGGAGAGATGACAAGAGTTTCGGGTATGGAATTCCAAAGGAAACAGACACGTACACAATAAAAATATCGGCGACAGCTGATACGGGAGTGGGGAATTTTCAGTGTCGCTGAGTGGCTGCGTGTATGACGTGAATCACGGTATTCGAATAAATGTTTTAAGGCATGATGTGGGGTATTCAATATTTTATATGTCAGTATCACATCGCTTCGAAGGCTTCTTTGGGGGGGAGTAGGGAGCCTCAGTTTTTTCAATCATTCCTCGTACGCTAGATTACGGAAACCTCTTACGAGTTTGGTTGTGCGATGGTATATTTTGTCAAGCAATATTATATCCTTTTTCAACCACGGAGTCCAAGCTTGTGATGCATGTTCCATGGTTGGAATTATATAGGCGTTCATGATGGTGGGCAAAGTTCCAGGCGAGAAGGTTTTGAAGATCCGTCGCAGCATACCTAGAAGCTTCGAAGCACGCTTATAGATAATCTCACAATGCAGGCTGTTCTTCAGACTGCCGCAAACCCAGACTCCAAGATCCCTTTCCGATTCTGTCCAGCTCAAAAAAGTCTGCCCAAAGTGATACTGGTACTGGAATGGCTTACCGATTTGCAGCACCTTGCATTTGTTCAATAAAAAATAGTCTCATATTATCCGCGATTTTATGGGTTCTGTGATCAGTACACGGCATTTAGGGACTAAAAAGAAATCCATTCATCGCAAAAACTATGCGTGCGCAAAACATAAACGATTATTATCTGTAGTATATAATTATTCTGTAGAACTATTGCTTATAATTGTGTTTACAGAAAATAATCAGTTATCCAACAACATCATCGGAGAAAAACATTCGAATTTGATAGTGTAATTTCCTTTCAGTGGGATTAGGCAACATGTATGCAGTGATTCGCAGTGTGGCCTAAATGAGAATTTTATTGAATTTAGACAGAACAGGATTGATTAGCAAACTTTGAAATTCGTAGAATCCAGTTAAAGCTGTTAACCATTCATTCGAAGTACGTAAACTGAAATAAGGTTCGACCTCTTTTATAGTATACAACGTTTCATTTGAGGACGTTAATCTCTGAGTGGTTTCTAGCGAGCATTCATTTTTAAACATCTAAATATGTAGGAAACACAAACGTGTAATTGAATTTGAAATTGTGTCGCATATGAAAACCGTTCTTATTAAACCACTACCGCCTTCTGACTGTTTCCGTCATCGGGTGGAGACCGTGATAATTGGTCCAGTGACCATTGAATCTCTGAATAATTGTTAAACAATGTTATACGTGTATACCACAGTTGAATCTTGTTGTTTAAATTTACCGCCATGTTCAAATACAGAATCACAAAACGATTCCGTGCTAAGCCCCAAAGGCGCTTAAAAACGACCTACATTGTGGTGATCTTACACACCAAAACTGATTTCAGGCTGTTTGCCATCATCGGGTGCAGACAAAAAGATTTATATAGGCAATCATTGAAATAGTAGCGAATTATTTTAAACAATGTTCAACCTGATGCCGCTGTGATCTGGCGTTAACCACGAAAGGCTTCACATAGAGTTTTTGGGGTAAATGCTCTAAAATTGACCTCAACGTCTTTTAGTCGATATAAAAGATTAGGTTTCGAGACCAAATAAAGTGTTTCTCAAATCTTCCGCACATATTACTAGAAATTCTGAAGTCACATTCTTTATGAAGATTCAAATATGATTGAACATCCTATAATCACGGATAATCGGAATAACTTTGCAATCTATTACAAATTTATCAGTAAACATACGGAAGCTCATCAAGTTGACAAGCTGCGCATGTATGACACTGTTGAATTAGGTTAGCCACACGTAGTTGAACAGACTGCTCGCGCAAACCTTATCCATTTGTGGCATAAACGCGCACATATTTTATAAATTTGCACTGTGCCAAGCGCATGCTGATTCTGATCATATTCTCCCTACCTGATACGGGAAAACAGGACAAAACCGGTCGTCCTGTGTGTGAAAGATGTATATACATATATACACTAATAATTATTCATGTTCCTGTGTTTAAAACGGAATGACATGTGTTTGGATAGACGTGATTGAACAGGTCGATCTCACCAATCTGAACCAATAGTGGATTACAGATGTGAAAATATACCACTCTCGCACTTTTTCAATTGCATGCGTATCCTGATGGTACTGTCCCTACCTGATCAGTGTGTGTGTGTGATGGAATCGCATGCAAATGAGCAATTTGTAAATCAGCATTGGTTTAAACCAAATCTATGTATATTGCGACATATGCGATTAAACAGGTTAATCGTACCAACCTCATCCAAAAGTGACCAACATGTGCAGCGGTTGCAAGCTTCAGCGAAACCCGTTCGTACTGTCTCTAATCAATAAGTGCGAACCGCGAAGAAAAAAAGACTGATTCACCTCCGTATTGCAGGTCATTCAGTTGTATGGTGCGTTTTGTGCACCGTCATCTTCAAAGGTCAACAGTAAGCGTGAAGTTGATTAAGGGTGTAGCAACGACCTTGATTTCACGTTGCTTTTTTCTCATATGAAGCTCAGATTACTCATTTTATTAAAAAATATTGTTATATTTTGTAAGCTTATTCATGTATCATCAAATCCTTTTCTTTTAAATCTGCGGACCACAATTGCGGTACAAGTGATTTCAAAAGAGATATGAAATCTCTCGACGTTCGCCCTACGACTTCAGAAAAGCATGTGCTCCACCACTCACTTTGAATACACTGTGTAATTCATCATTAACAAGAGGATATACATTTCTTCTCTGCGGAAAGCAGATCTCTTCGCCAGGGTGAAACTGATTCTGATCAACCCTGTACTTTTCATCGCTGTGAGCGCTGTGATATACACTGTAGTTTCTTAATCACAATTTTTATTCATTGGAAAATGTTTCGTAGCACGAAACCTCGTTCCGTTTTGTGGCACGATCATGTTCCACTGACGGCGGTAAACTAATTTTACGATATTGAATTCGTTCAACACAAAATAGTCTCACAAGTTTTTTCAAACTGTCGAAGTTTTTTTAGTGACTATTTGTAAGTGGCTGTTTTCAATGTCTAGGTCGTTCGTTTTATTTCACCAGACGGTCAGAATCTTGATCAAATACTCGAAATTTGTGGGATAATCAAAATTTCAATTTTCAAAGAAACACACCGCTCGAATTTTTCACCCCATCACAGGTAATCACTTAACAGTTATTAATAATAGTAGAATTTCGTGAGCAACCAATTCAAATGATAAAATAATGGTTTGGAAAATAGAATAATTTAGTTGATATTCGTTGCCGACAAATTACCTGATTTACACATTACAAATAATTGTGTGCACATGTCATTTATCAAGTTGGTCATACCAACCTTATTCCTACGAGCGAAAATTGTTCACCATTCCTCCATCGTGTTGAGTGCATATTGGTCCTAGTCATATTGTAGCTACCAGACAAATGCAAACAGTACGAAACCGGTCGCGTATTTTGTGTTTGATGGACATATAAGCAGAAGCGACATTCAACCGCAACTTGTTCATTGTTTATTCCGCTGTTTAATGACATGATGATTTTGATCGGACTGCCCAAACTTTATGATTATTAACAGTACTAAATTGGTCATGTAGTTTATGATCAAAATATATGCAATTGAGCATTTTGAATCTATATCCATGTATTACTTGAGTTCGCAAGTCTACGGTTTCCGTAATCAGAAAACAGCTTACAGGGACTCAAATCCAGTCATCGCTGACTTTTATCCATGTGTTGTGTCATTTGAAGTAGCAGTATTATATAGTCTTCAGAGCAGTGTTCTGTGGTATACTAAAAGTATTGCCACTGGTTAGCAGTGCTTAGAAGGATCTTCGCTAGATTCACAAAGTGGCTGCTCCCTCAGATAATTACCACATATATTCTGTTACCATTGAAGGTTTATTTCGATGAACATTTATTAAGATGAGATAAAAGCAAATGTATAAGTGATCATGAAAGGAAAGTTTGCAATGAATCTTATAGTGCACAGTGTTGGCGACACATCGCTTCCGACACAGAAGACTCGTCACACCGAATGTGTATCATTGCGAAAATGGTTCAGGTTTGGATTGCATTCACCTGACAAATCCAAACTAATCCGTAACAGAGAGGTGAATTCAAGATAAATTCAATCAACCCATCGAGATTTGTCACAGCAAAATATGTTCCAACTTTATCACAGCCAAAGCGCTTCTTAGGATAATCTTACAAACTTAAAAAGGCTCTAATGGCGCGCGTCATATATAGCTTCTGATAAAAAATCCTGTTCTCGGGATTCATGCGTAATTTTGTGACTCAACAAAACTGCTTTTGATGTCAGGAGAAAGTGCCAAATCGGGTGACATGCACTTCGAAACAGCTTGCACCGTGCAGGTGGAGCTCGAAAGTCGATAAAAACGGTACACCTAAGGGCAAAGATACACTTCTATCAATATTTAATGACCTCGTGTCTACATCCGATGATGGAAAACGGATTAACGTGTCTCGTTTTATTTAAATTCGTCTTGCAAATGTTTGCGATGATATCATTTTCTAAGCCTTTCAGCCTAATTGTTCTATTTGTTTTGGTGTTGTCGTGGAGAGTGAGCACTTGCTGCATTATTAAAAGCTATGTCCCAATATTTGAGTGCATTGCAAAAATCCTAAGGTACAAATGGAGATGGCATTCCATTTCAGGCCAAATGATAATGAAGAGAAAGCATCAGGTACCTGCAAAAACTATGTCCAGATTAGCGTAGAGCTCAGGGACTGAGTTTTAAACCTCCGGTTCTAATGCGAGGGCGATTATTGCCTTAAACTGAGTACAAAACAGTCGATAACGTGCTGTTGCCAAACATTACTAATCGTATGGGTTTAATTACAAGATTTCAAGCCGATTTTCGACAAAACCAAGCAGATGCAAACAATATTTTTGCAATTTACCTCTTTACTCTATGGACAGTATGATTTAGCCTCACACACTAGAAAATTTTAGGCGGTTGTAATCTAGTGAACATCTAGATTCTCACAATACATTTGATAAGCTCAATAGGGTATTTGACAGCTTAGCGAAAAACAGGCTTCCGTTAACAACATAATTCTACCTGTGCTCGTCAAATGCTGCAGAGTAAACTCTTAAACATTTACTTTTTCAGTCATAGAAGGAAGTGTGCGTCCCGCAAGTGATGTGAAACACAAAGATCATGACGTTGTCTGTGAATAAGGGTGACAGATACAACTGCAACATCTCAGAGGAATATCCCTTTGGATGTTTGTAGGCAAATTTTTTACTTTATTTTTATATATTTGGCTACAATTTACTCAAAATATTAATGAGCCTTTTGCAGAGGATGATCACTCGCTTACAAGTTCTTCTTACTGAGACAACTAAAAGAAAGTGGTCGGAAACAACGAACGCAATTATATGCTGTTTTTTATTTATTTGTCGAAGCAATTCTACTATATCCAATGAAAGGTCTTTTCAAAATGTTTGATCTGTTTGTCTACCACCAACTGGGCTAAATCTCGTTATTTTGTTTTTCACACAGACTGAAATGGCACACCTCTATCAAACGGTTTCGATTCATAGGCATTTGAAATTTCCGAGGCGTCAAAAGACTTTTCTCTCTCTCGCCTTTGAGCTTTTTATTGCTGTCGTGCTGAAGTATTATTATATTGACGAGAATATAATGCACCTACCTACACAACCACACAAATGGCTAGCTTTTCAACGCAAACCGTATAATGGCACACAACATAGCACAATATACACTAATCAGTGAATAGCTCTTCGTTGAGGGTGCTGCTATTATTGCTAACTTCAAAGAACACCGCCAGTCTGTTATGGACTGTTTTTTGTCGTCATGCAAAGACTTTGGGTTAATGATCTACATCATCATGAGCAGGATTAAAGACTTGGTCAGCGATTGTATCAACTTCAATAATCGCTGTTGAAAATTGTCCGTTAAAACCAGCACATAACTTCACGTATCTTAGTTATTGCATTGCGGATAACCTGTTGTTAGACAAAAGAAGATTGATTGTCGTTGTGGTAAGGAAGCTGTCACTTTTTAACGATTGAACGCTGGTGTAATAGGTAGCTGTGAGTTGATTGTTTATGGAAAAAAGTATGTACAATAATGGAACCTCGATGCCACACGCAAGATACGAAGGGGAAATTGATGAGTTTCATCTACGAAAGCAGCCGTCGTATCGTGAATATAATGCAGATGTACATAGAAAATAATGCTGAAGTGCTTCCAAAAGCTGGTCTACAGGGCATGTTCACCTTACTACGACAGCGATGCCTGTAGTGGGTTGGCCAAGTACACATAATGGAAAATGGTCTTATTTGAAAATGATTACTCTATGGTAAGTTGAATTCTTCAAGTCGACCATTAGGCAGACACACAAAGACGTCCGAAAAATAAATAAGTTATCGTAAATTAGACCTGCGAGTTAGAATGAAATTTTTGTTGACCGCTCACATTGGTTTGAGCGCAAAGCGTCATATGCAACACGCAGAAGAGCAAATTCATTTTTCGGCTGCTGAACGCAGATCACAATGATCAACGACGGAGTTCTGTTTAATCATTCTGAAAGCTGTGGAACATGATAATTTGAAACGATTAGTATGTACATAAACTGTTGATGTCCACCAAAAAAGGCTAGCGTGATACTTGAAACGATTATTTCGTATGTGCAAGTGCTAACGACGTCCACTGACCGACCACTTGCGTCATCCGTGTGCATATAAATGGTATTGAACGTTACTTCTTATGAACTGCATGCTGTGAAGTCCCTCAAACTCTTCATTTGTGAACAATGTCGACTGACCGTTGAGCAAGTATAATCAATGCGTGGTTCAATTATTGTTATGCAAGTTAATTTTTACCCGTTAGTGAACAGGAGACGGAATGCAAAGATATCGGACACATATCTACATTCACTTAAATTAAACGAGAAATGTACAATGCATAATTAAGATAACTGAATGGCAGCATATGCCAAATATGATTGGAAAGAAATAAACTTCATTCGTATTTTGGTTTGTCATTGCAGTAATCCCATTAGTTTCGGCTGATATTTTGGGAATCAAATTTGCCTTCAGAACAATCATTGTAAAACCTTAGAATATGGTTCAAATAAACAGTTTAAGATGTGATGGTTAAACGACATAACCGCCTACTATTGTTGGATGTATGTGATACCCTATTTGAACTGCTATTGTCCAGATTCAAGGCCACTACACAAACTGTCGCACAAAAACATCGAATCATACTGCATACCTACAGGTGAGACTAGATCTTTCGTATTGTGATTTGGGTAAACAATTTGTCGTAACGATTGGCGGTATACTGGGTAAAAACTGAATTTGAAATCGAAATTGCAGCTAATGTATTAAATTGTGTAATACCGTCTGATTTTGTAAGGTTTATTCATAGCATAAAACCTTTGATCATCGTGACCAAAAGTTTAATTTGGTTATTTAATCAAGAAAAACGCATGCATAAGGCGTGCACGAATTCAACGTTCTAATCTGTCCAACTGTATATGTTCAAGGTCATAAAAATTCTTAATTGTCGAACCTTATTAAATTGACTGTTGGATAACGTGAGGCCAATATTTGATTGTGAGCGTATTGCTATTTTTGCGAAGTACACTCACGTGCAAACGGAAGATCAGCACCGATAGTAAACTCGTTGTAATTTGCGGTATTCAATTAGCATGTTAGAAAAACGTTCAAGGTGCAAGACTAATCGGGCAATTGTATAAAAATTGGAAACCGATCAAATAAACGGCTATGAAATGCTGCGCTTTTGACTTTACGCGACGCAATTGCTTTGCTTTTGGTTCACATCAAACGAGATAGATTGCGACAATCATCCGAAGGCTAGACTGAACCCCTATGAAAGACTACGATGACCATTGAAACCACCACAGCTGGTGGTCGACGACAAGACTATCAAGCATCGAGATTTCTATTTATTGTGAAGCTTGATATAAAGGACCTGGAATTTAGTACAATCAATGGCGTTCGCAGAATAAGACGCGGAAATACAACGATTTTAAATTAATTTGCAAGCCGCAGAGGCGTTTCACAGCTTGTGATTCAATATGTTATCAAAGCTGAAATATCAATTTCTAAAAAAGCGCAAATGCCATTACCGATTTCTGCAACTAATCAGTATAATTATTAAAATTAGTGATAATCCTTTACCTGTTCTAGTATATGCAGGAATATTTGCAGAGTTTAACTTATTTCTTGCAGGCAAACATATGCTGGATTTCACATATGCCAACAGATATCGAATTAAGAAATCAGAATTTAAGACGCATATTGCAATGGTTGTTTCTAATTTTACCGATACATTTGTTTACTTATCCATATCCAACGTTATCTTAGCTAATCTACTGAGAACGGTTTCAAAATGATAATCCTAGTATCTTTGATTTTCTTAAACACACATGCAAAATTTGAGCACACGATGTTCTCTCAATTCTCACTATGTGATTGTTGATTGGTTAAATTACAACATGTCATCTGATTGGTTCGGAAGTGCATTTTGCTCATTATATAAACAAACTGGAAAATCACCTTGTCATTATTACTGCAAAATGAAGAAACAAAACGCTGTTATATTTATCACGATCACTTGTTTGTTGTTGCACGACGTGTTATTGTCCAACGGTGAGTTTTACTCTTCAACTTGACGTGAATTCACTCTAACTTTGATAACGATCTATATTTCCTATTTATGACGACTGTTATTGCTGTTTTTCTCTGCTGTGGCTTATCTGCGTGATTGATCAGTCTCAGGTTATTTGAAATTTTGCAGAAGTATAATAAAACTGAAGGATTAACACAAGTATATTTTCATGACACGGTTAAATAGAGTTCTTGAAAGGAAACACGATTATAAAATACAAAATAAACAGAGTAATTCTTGGTCAGCACACAAGGCGATTATAAACAACCAATATATGTTGCTGCTCATTGTCATGCATGTCAATCACATACACACACACACCACGTCCATTTATTTGTTGTTTGTACGGTTAGGGCAGTTGGATCAGAAGCCAGATCCGTATGAAACATTTTGGGAATGGTTAACACGTTCGGCTTGTATGTCACTGTCGTATCAGTTCTGCATAACCAACCTGTTTACTCACATATGCTGAAACACACTCTGTTATAATTATGCATGTGAAGACATCAATTTCCCCTGAAAACTCATAGAACCGTTCTAACGAGATTTCATTTCTCGTTTGAAAAATCAAACGTGCAGTGCTGTACACGTGACCCAGCCGACCAAAGCGACACATTCATGGTATTGGAAAAATGCTTTGCACACCAGATTTAAAAAGCATTATATCCATCGTTATTTTTTTCCATTCGCGACCCATCTTGAAGCTGCAATGGAAATAAATTTGCTTTCATTTGCGTCTAACGTGGTTTGTCTACGTCTAACGGCTGTATAGTAAAGATTTAGTACGCCGGATCTGTTGTTTATTCGAGAAAATAGCCGACTCTTCTTTACCAAACTTAACCACATGGGCTTCACGTTAGGCACGCGTTTGTCGGTTATTCAGCAAAACGTGCGAATGCTACTGATAATTTCATAAATTTAACATATGTAAAGCTCATTTCTAGTTCAGAATGCAGGGATATTCTACAAAGAAAACATAACATAAAGAACGTTTAGTATGCCAGCTTCATTTCATATTCATATGTTATATTTTGTTATGAGGCCGATTATTCTTGGGGTTTGATTCCGTATAACTTAATTTATATTTTAGCGACGGGAACAAGTGAGCGAATTAATGAAGTTGATATCCTATATTTTTGGTATTTCCCGTATTTTCAAATGCTGGGTATTTTGAAAATGTTGCAAGGTTGAATGCTGATGTCACCGCAGAACATTAATTTATTGTCAATCGCAAAATTAATTATCTTGCTAAATGTGCGGTGATGCAACAAGTTTTCAGAGGCTGCCTAGTTTACGATTGTTGTTGATGTTGTTGTTGTTGTTCCGTTTTTTATTATATCGAAAGAGAACGTTCATAATTTAAAGGACCGTTGAAATGAGCATTTTTATACACGACTGTGTGTTTAAACACACATCAATGTGTTTACTTAAAAATGGTTAAACAGCATTTGACACATTTGAAATCTTCGGCTGTTTTTTGATGAACTATCAAAATATTAAGTCTAATGATCGGAGAAACTAAATAACTTCAATTATAGACATCGCCTTTCAATCGGTTGACTCAGCCACCTTCTATGATTCTACATTTTGTTTTATTGTATTGAGCGATTTAAAAGCACAAATTTATATGTGAGAACGTTCCCTTAAACACGTTACAGACGTGAAATCGTACAGAGCACCACGTAAGTGATTGAATAAAATAAATTCTCACTGTCGAACAAACGTGATGGTGATTAACTCTTTCCAAAAATTTTCTCACAAAATGAGATTTAACATCTGAAACGTTCTTTCTACAAAGCGTTCAAATTGTGACTTATTGTGAGAATCCCATTTCGGTTTCATGATATCAAAAATCAGTTGAACAACACAAGATGGGAAGGAATTTTTAGTATCAGTCAGAATTAGAATCAATAGTAGGCCAACATTGTTGCAAACATTTCAATTGCGTTTTGTCCATTGTGATGAGGTGGGCATGTTTAGCAAGAATTACATATTTATAATCATCATTCCATAATCCTCGATAGCGTGATGACATACTTTATGGATCTGTCACTGGAAACCGATAAATCACTTTCCTAATTCCGTCAGGTTTCTGCAAACGCGATTCGTTCAGACTCCCAGGTATTAAACTATGGAAAGACTTGCAGCTTCTTGTGAACGAATGTTTAGCAATTTCGATAATTTCACCACCAAATGTATAATTTGTTTGGGACGAAAGCAGATAGATGTCTATGTGGATTACATTCTTTTCACAAGAATCATGGTTGGCCCCGGTTGAACAGATTAAGCGTGAGAGCAGAGGAAAATCTGTACATCGCCTACGGTTCTAATTATTAACCTCGCAACAATTTTATATGCATCGGGTATTGTAATAGCAGTTCTGATGGTAGGGACGACGAATATATTTTGCTGCTCAAATCCGCAAGTCTTGCAAACCACTACCTAATACTTGCTGCTTGCAATCATTAGATGGATACAGTAAGATCTGTTTTGGTGAGCCTTGAGAAAATGACAATGTTGTCAACATGGTAAAATATGACGTTCGTAAAACAGGATGGATTTACATGACTGGTTCCGCAATCACTGCCAGTCATCGCTTATGTATCTCTGAAACCTAAACATCGTTGTAATTTTATCCTATACAAATGGTTCTTATATTCTAGGATAATCTTCATTGAAAACTCGTAATGTAGCGTCATTCAGGGGCTAGGCCAATCCACACATTCGTGAAATGCAGCATCGGAATGTTGTGGCAATATTTTCGTATTTCTACAAAGATATCTTGATAGATGATGCTTGCATTAGTTGGAAACTTATTTATTCTAAACAAATCTATAAATAATCGTTCGAAGGGATAGACAGCATCAGGCAATCTCCATAGACATTTGTCGATCTCGGTCATGCGAGACCTGTTTTGTGACGGTTGAAGCGTAATGTTCGGCACGAAGTGGATTGACAAGCAGATTTGAGGGGCAAATTAGACTGGCTTATTTCTGTAGCGCGTGGAGTTTTTTTGGTTATACAAAATAAGATAAGCATGTGAATGCTTCATTGTTTTGTGCGTAATTGAACATTTTTACCATTCAGCTTTATTTGTTGTTCGCGATCATTGAGATGACGCGAATAGTGTTCGAATTAGCAGATATCTTGATTGTATGTTGGTGCAACGGTTAATGGGTTGTTGAGCGTGTGTATCCAACATTCTTTTTGTTGGAATGAATACACGCAATCTTTTGTTACATGTCCTGATGTTCGACATCTAGTTGTTGTCATCCTTGTATGAACTCATGCATTCACTCCCGTTTTTTTCAAACCCGACACAAATAAACGTTAATTTGTCAAACACTTTAATAAGGACTACAATTTTGTGTGACCTATTCGCGTTGAAATCGAAATATTCACAACCAATGCAACCACGGATCTAACCTGTAAACAACACAATTATATGAGGTACAATATGCATAGGACATGTGGTATGTTCAGGCTAAAACCTCTAAAACAGAAAATTAAACTAAAACGCAGATAGAATTGATTAATGGTCCACTCCACTTGTATACTTCAAGTATTCCATAAAAACATGCCTTTTTGTAATCTAAAAATTCATTTCTCGAATGATCTATCTTTAAAATAAAATTAGCTCAAGTACCGAGTGAGTGATTGTAAATATTAATTCAATAAATTGAACATTTACGGAGTGAATACGATATTATGGAATAATTTGAGATGAGATTCTTTTCTTGCCACTCAAATCCAGATCAGTTTGCACGAGGTGATTTGTGGCTGAGTTGTCCTGATTGATTTGAGGGTAAGACACCAAGGAGCATCCACACACAACCACAATAACATACAACCGGGTTCTGAATACCGTTGCCAGCGCAGCGAGATAAATTGTTCCTCCCGAGTCGGTCTGTTTATTCATTTAAAAAGCTTTAGAACATGAGCATTCATGCGATTAAAATGTACAGCATTGGTTGACATCGACCGAAGGAGGCGAATTACAACAACAACTCAACGAGAATAATCTGATCTGTTTCAATTTAATCGTTAAAAATTGTTATTAAGGATCCAAAATACTTGAAGCCGACATCATTCAAAAGTTCTCCAACTTTTCAGACATATCAAAACGATATATCAACGTTTTTGTATCGAATCGTTTTGTATATTAGTGCCAAAAAAATTGTGAGATCTCAAAAAGATAAAGGGAATCAGCTTATACTACGTGTTGCGGGATCATGTGCTGGGTCCGAGCTTCTGGTACCACCAAAGAGAAAGGAGATCCCAAAATTCCGAGCATGTCCATGTTGAACCCATGATTGTACAAGTTGCCAGAGTATTGGATGAGAACTTTTCTGGTGACAATATAGTGAGAAACATTGGAAATGGACAGCCTCAGCAACACTCCAGAGACATTTGTTGATCTCGGTCATGCATGCCCAGTGTGGTGGCGGCTTGAAGCGTAAGGTCTGACACGAAATTGAATAAAAATCATATAGAAGGGGCGATCGGGACCCGCGTGTTATTGGACAGTGTTATTGTTACTTGGTTTTCCAATAGAAGATAAGCATGCGTATTTTTTCACTTTTTACGTAATAAACTGATTTGACCAATCGGCTTCGCTTGTGTTTCGTGATTATTAGTACAACGCGAATAGAGTTGGACTTGGCTGAAATCTGTCATGTTTTTCGGTGCAATAATTAATATGCTGATAAGAATATGGATCGCAACATGCCTATTTTTGGACTGCTTACACAAAATACTTTGTAAAATGTCCTGATGTTGGACATCTACATGTCGCTCACCTTGTATGAACTGAACACGAAACTGAGGAACTATAATTGTTCGCAACCCCTTGAACTTTACTATAATTTGTTGTCAACTATTTAATCTTGAATCGAAATTTTCGCAACCGATTTAATCACGGAACTAAACTCCAAACAACACGATTATCTGCGGTACAGTATGCATTTGAACTGTGGTTCCTTTGATCTGAGAGCATTGAAACATAGAACAATAAAAAAATACGAAGGCAAAATTCATTAGCTGTTCACCCCACATTTATTTCCTAAACATTCCATGAAAATGAATCTTTTACTGTAACTTAAACATTCCTTTCTCATATCACCTTCCTTTAAAACATATCCAATGAAATTAGATGGAGGAGTGGGTGAGTGTATTCAATTGTGCTGTCCACAAATTGAAAATTTCCGAAGTTGGAATATTTTTACCATTCAGAACAAATTAAGGAAATTAATAACGAATTATCGTTTGACAAAATTTACATATGAACGGAATTATACTACTGAACGTTTGCGGAAATACGATCATATGCAGTTAATGTTGATATCAGTTTGCATGCATTTTTATATCTACTTACTAATTAGATTATGAAAAATGCAATGGGATTCTTGATTGTTTTGTAATACGAGTAAACCCATAATGAAAGTAGAGCGCGGGTGGTCTGCAACAAATAAGCAGATGCTGCCTAGTGTACGGTTGTTTGTTGTTTCGTTTTTTTATTATATCGAAAGAGAACGTCCATAATTTGAAGGACTGTTGAAATGAGCATCTTCATACACGAATGTGTGTTTAAGCACACATAAATGTGTTTACTCAAATCTGGTTTAACAGCATTTGACACAATTGAAATTTTCGGCTGTTTTTTAATGAACAATCGAGATGATACGTCTAATAATCGGAGAAACTAATTAGTTCATATATAGACATCGGCACTCAATCGGTTGACTTAGCCACCGTCTATAATTCTACGTTTTTGTGTTATTTTATTGAGTAATTCAAAAGCACAAATTTATATGTGAAAACGTTTCTTTAAACACGTTACAGACATAAAATCGGACAGTGAACCACGTAAGTGATTGAATAAAATAAATTCTTACTGTGAAACACATGTGATGGTAATCAACTCTTTTCTAACATTTTCTCACGATAATGACATTTAACATTTGAAACGTTCTTCCTACGAAGCATGCGAATTGTGACTTATTCTCAGATTCTCATTTCGATTTCATGATATCAAAAATCAGTTGAACAACACAAGACGGGAAAGAATTTCGAGTATCTGTCAGAATTAGAATGAATAGTGCGCCGAAATAGTGGCAAACATTTTGATTGCGTTTTTTCTATTGTGATGAGGCAGGCATGTTTAGCAAGAATCACATATTTATCATCATCATTCCATAATCCTCGATAGCGTGATGACAGACTTTATGGATCCGTCACAGGAAACCGATGAATCACGTTCTTAACTTAGTCCGGTTTCTTTTAGACTCCCCACTATTCAGATATAAAAGGACTAGCAGCATTAGTTGGGGAAACACGCGACGTTTTAATTCTTTAGTAGACGTATGGTGGTTGATGTCACCGAATTTTCACCACACACAACGCACGTTTTCTGACTATTATACGAACTAAATCTGAACGTAACAGTGCTTATATATCAATCCTATTCACACAACACAAATGTGCCTTAAAATAGAACTAGTGAGCGGTGTGAAAAATAATTTATAAATGTGGACATATTCACATGTATTCATTATAGCATATCAATAAAGAAATATGTACCATAAATGGTATATTATATACAATGATAAAAGAACAATAACGTAAATGCTGGAGCTATGTGACTTCATTTCGAAAGAAGAAGCAATTGACCTTTTTCTTATGAACGAATCTTTAGCAATTTCCATAATTTCACCACCAAATGTATAATTTTTTTGGGACGAAAGCAGATAGAAGTCTATGTGGATTACATTTTTTTCACAAGATTCATGGTTGGCCCCGGTTGAACAGATTAGGCGTGAGGGCAGAGAAAAATCTGTACATCACCTACGGTTCTAATTATTAACCTCGCATCAATTTTATATGCATCGGGTATTGAAATAGCAGTTCTGATGGTTGGGACTGAAACTCGCTCGGTAGATAGTTCCAAGTGTTTATCACACGCGTGGTTAGTGCCATGGCATTAAACCTTCTAGGCTTTGAAATATTTATGTCATGTACACTTGTCTTCGATTCACCTACCAATCTGACGAACCAGAGAACCAAACATAATGCAGCCGATTATAAGCTCATCAAACCTTCAGTTTTGGAGGTCTTAGGAATCTAATATAGCTTCGTTTATCCTCGTACGCGAGGTGGCGCATAATATGCACAAAGATCGTCCCCCACCGTTTTAACCACTACAAATAATCTCAATAACCGTAAACAAGTTCAATATGTCCTCTTGATTGTGTTGAATTTTCAAAGTGATAATAATACAATTCGACTGAAAAATTAGGTAAAAGACTGCTCACGTAGTCCTGAAATAATTCAAGTATTTCGATGCTCCATGAAATTAAATTTCCACAAATGCCATCGAAATCCCGAGCTGTGTTGTTTTGTCTACTTCTGTCGTAGCAAATTATTGATATTCAACACATCCATTTTCCTCTGAATAACTGTAATGTTGTTGTAAGAATGAACAACGCAACGCTCAAGAAGATATGTGCAATTCTGTCGGTCGCGTTTAGTTTCACTATGTGGCGTGATCTGCGTTTCGCCTGCAAAAGCGTGATCTGATCATCCCGGCTTGACGACCACTGTTCACACAATGCGTCCAATGTGATTTGTTGAGAGCAAGAAGTTTTTTTCAAATCGATATCTACGGTAACATTCGAAGAATCGTATAATATAATTGTTATCTCATTCCGTAGTCTGCAGAACAGTTTCCTTAATATTCGGTCATCATGGATCCTTTTCACACGCTCGATAATTAGCAATGCTCTCGCGTTTTGTGTCATGCGTCCAATCATTCACTCGAAGATCAGAATTATGAACGTTTGCATATTCATGAAAATTGTGAATTCGTGAAACAAAATTCTCGTGCTGTCAATTTAATTTTTGAAAATCTTAATCAATCTCTCGGATAACAGCACCATCCAGCCAAACGATAGTTAATAGGTTTTGTTATGCATCACAAAAATTTTTTATATAGGTTAGCGAAAGAAATGCCTAACAGTATAACAGCAAGAACACACACTTTTAAAGCGCATTAGCGAATTTTTAAGGCTTCTGATTTCATGCAATTATAATGGACTGAGCCTTTCATCTCAGAGTAAAAAAACTGACCAGTTTGAGTTGATTTGTGAGCCAAAATATCAGATCAAGCTTTTTGAAATGACCCTTCCTGTTGACTTTGTCGAATAAAATTTGTTGAATCAATAAAAACTGCGTATAATGGTATACACTGTTGCCGACGATTTTCGTGAAGTCCTATGCCTGTCGGTCACTGTTGCAAATGTTTCCTCAAATGAACCACGGTGTTCAAATTAAGAATCATAACTCAATGAAGATCAAGCATTCAAGGCGCTTATACACGACGAATATATTTTGCTGCTCAAATCCGCAAGTCTTGCAAACCACTACCTAATTCTTGCTGCTTGCAATCATTGGATGGATACAGTAAGATCCGTTTTGATGAGCCTTGAGAAAATGACAATGTTGTCAACATGGTAAAATATGACGTTCGTAAAGCAGGATGGATTCACATGACTGGTTCCGCAATCAATGCCAGTCATCGCTTATGTATCTCTGAAACCTAAACATCGATGTAATTTTATCCTATACTAAATGATTCGTATATTATAGGATAATCTTCATTGGAAACTCGTAATGTAGCTTCATTCAGGGGCTAGGCCAATCCACACATTCGTGAAATGCAACACATTTGCAGATGTTGCCTAGTCTACGGTTTTTGTTTTTGTTTTCATTTTTCTTAATATCGAAATAGAACGTCCACTAATAGTGTGTTCAACATAAGTTATGTTTTGTGCAGTGTGACGTGGGGTACCAGTTGTTGACAAAACCAAAAATGTTTTATCTGAACAACAAAATTGAAACTGAGTGAACTGGTAAAATGAAAGATATAGAGCACGATATCCAAACACACGTTTACTATGAAATGCCTATCGAGAATTAAGCTTTTTTTGAACCCGATTTTGAATGCATAAGTGTTTTTTAAACGGAGATAAGGGGTACCATTAAACTACATTGACTTACTTCAACGATGGTACTGAAATCGTGGACCACGTTCGGAAAAAATTGTAAAAAATCACCCCATAAATGAATTATCGAGATTTGATTGAAACTTTGTTGTAAAGAGCTCAGTCATTTATGTTGAAATGATGTCAAAAAATTACTGATGATGCTTCCAATGTTTGATCTATTAAATAATATAAAAGTTTCGCACATTTGCAAGCAGTTCCTCCAAACCGACCCCGCAGCCAGTTTTGTGCAGTTTGCACTCACAAGTATTTGCAGTAAGATCATCATGTGCATCAAACAGTGGAGAAATGGTGAACAATTTCCGCTTGTATGCCACCGGTGCATAAGGTTGAAATGACATTCCTGTTAATTCACATATGGAAAAACACAATCAAAAAACGTTAAACCCATTATCCGTAAACAAGAAATCGTATCTGCATTCATTTCCATCACACACACTTTAGGTGCGCGCTGTTTGGACTCATCAGGATTGAAACAGAAAACATTTCAATTGCAACGTGTGTCATTACTTGTAGATGTTCTAGGACAAATCGCATCAACAAACACTGTCATTTGATTTACACAACCAGACTTCACGACTGTTGATCTGAGAAACGTCTCATAAATTTAACCGTTCATCTTTGTTCATTTCTATCTATAACATCGCCAGCATATAATATTATTATACATTTTTCCGTGTCACTCCAGCTGCTGGACACGGAAGCGTTGGTAAGTTTTTGAAACTTTATTTAGCGCTTTAGTGTATTTTTTCTAAAATTCCTTCCATTGTGAAATAAAAAAAACGAATAGTTTCCTGACAGAACGCCTTGTGAAATATGTAATTACAAATAATTAACCAACATAATAGAATTTATGAAAATTATAAATTACAAACGTTACACTGTAAACTTTTAACCTCAATGGAATGTCAGCGCTCTTTCAACAGAATGAAGGAAATCTTGTCGTCTGATCTACTGATAAAAAACTACGATCTGAATCTATCCATGATCGATGCAGCAGATGCATCACAAAATGGAAACGGCGCTGTACTGTTGCATAAATATCCTAATGAAAAACAAAAAAGCCGCATGCACGTATCCAGAACATTAACAGTTGCTGAAAGGAACTACAGTCAGATCGAGAAAGAAGGGTTGACCCTCGACTTTGCCGTTAACAAGTTCCATAAAATGATTCACGGACGAAAGTTTACCTTATTCACAGATCATAAGCCATGGTTGGCAATATTTGGGGAGCAAAAGGGAATACCTGTAAATACAGCAAATCGACTACAACGCTGGGCAACACAATTATTGTTTTATTATTTTGACCTACGATACAAATGTACCAGCAACTTTGGTCACGCTGATGCACTCTCAAGGCTCATTGCGGACATTGGTTCTCGATCCCAAAATGAAGACTTCGTAGTGTCTTCTGTTTCAGCAGACCCGATGTACCATGTTCTCAACGCAAGCGTCAGACATCTTCCAATAACGGCAGCAACAGTTCGCAAGGCAACCGTGAACGATCAAACACTACAACAAGTTATGCGATTCCAACAAAACGGCCGGCCTGAGAGAATCACTGATCCATATCTCAAGTAGTTCTCTACTCGCCAATTCGCACTTTTCATCGTTGATGGCTGTCTTATGTTCCACGACTGAGTAGTCATTCCTGAAGCTCTACAACATCTTGTTCTACGACAAATACGTCAGGGTCATCCTGATAACAGTCGGATGAAAGCGCTTAGCCGGAACTGTGCCTTTTGTCCTTTCATGGACCGTGAGATCGGAAACATGGTGCGCTCATGCTACAGTTGCGCTGAAGCAGCCAAATTAACTACTAATTGTGAACCACAGCCCTTGTTTGTTCCATTGGGACCATGGAAACGTTTTCATGCAGACCTTGAAGGACCCTTGAATGGGATAAACTATTTGGTCATTGTTGACGCCTATTGAAAATGGCCCGAAATTCATGACATGAATAGAATCACGACACGTTCTACAATATCGATCTTTGAAAGCCTATTTTCTCAATTTGGCATTCCCGAAACGTTAGTCACTGACAACGGACCAAAGTTTACATCTTTTGATTTCACCGATTTTTGTGCCCCCCCCCCCAAGATACCAAAAATCCCAGAACATAAAAACAGTCAATCTTCGGCCTGCATAAACGTGAAAAGCCTAATGCAGGATCCTATAAAGCAGGTGATAGAGTATATGTCAGGTCCTTTAACGGAACGAGAGAGAATTGGATTTCAGGTAACATAGGACGTCGTCTGGGTACAGTGACGTATCAGTTGCAGTATGGTTCACGAAAACACATTAGACACGTAAAACATATTAGAACGCGAACAATAGAAGATTATGGAATAGAAGACGCAACGAGTCAACTGCCACTTGATATCATGTTGTATACTTTCGAAATTCAAACGGAAAAACCGAAAGCAAAAGAAGCAGAACACATCAGATATGCAGCAACAAGCTTTACCACAGAGACGCTCCAACCGGAATCGTAGGCCTGTACAATACCTAAATGTCAACCCTACGCTAAAATCATATCAATAACTTTCTCAAGAAGGGAGGTGTAACAGGCAGCATATCTACGTTATAATTGACTGTGTGTACGGTCATACACCCACACGCGCGTACAGTGTATAGATTGAAATCCCCTCACATTTCTTCTCTCATTGGTCCCTCAATATTGATCGCAAACTTTTTCAAATCATGTCACATGTTTAATAGAGTTCGGTTGTGCGCGTTGAGCCTTTCTAATCCTGTTCGGGATATAACAACTTCCACGATGTTACTGAAATCGCTGCACCAGTAACGAGCCATAGGCATATTATGATAACTAGAATTATTATCGTTGGTCCAAATAGGGAGATATGTGCTGACAAGTAGCGGGAGTGCTATAGGCAACAGGTATTGTTAAGGCTTTTGTACAAATATGACAATATTCTCGGAAACAATCCGTCTATGACAACCTATGTACCAATTTTCTGAATATTATTGGCTTATTCGGTAAAATGTCACACTCATCTCTCTAATAAATGTTTACATAATAAAACGGCAAACTGAAATAAAGTTGTCACGAAGATTTTTTGGTAAAAGTTATCCAATAGTTTTTGTGTCGTCATTCCAATTCTCAAACCATAATTGACCAACTACATTCACAGTGATAACAGTTTCGAACCTTATATTTCTTAACGTACAAATGCAGCGCAATGCTTTGTTATATCCGCATAGTAACAGCGCAAAAGAGTTTCAATCCTAATTTACAGTAATGTAATATAATTCTTACATGTGGGACACTTTCGAACAAATTGTAAGAAAATTACCGTATAACTGATTTATCGAAGGTTGATTAGAACGTCGTTGTAAAAGGCGCATTCATTTATGTTAAAATATTGTCAACAAATTACTGATGATGCTCGCAATGTTCAATCTACTAAATAATATAAAAGTTTCGCACATTTGCAAGCAGTTTCTCCTGACCGAACCCACGGCCAGTTCTGTGCAGTTTGCACTCACCAACTATTAGAAGAAAGATCAGGATCCCCATGTGCATAGAACCGTGAACAACAAATCGTATTTGCATTTCATTTTTACCACACACACAATTCGGGTGAGCGTTGTTTGAACTCATCAGGATTGTAATACAAAACGTTTCAATTACAACGTGTTTTATTACTTGTAGGTGTTTTTTAAACAAATCGCATTAACAAACACTGTCATTCGATATACACACCCACACTTCACACCTGTTGAACTGAGAAACGTCTAATACATATAACCGTTCATCTTTGTTTATTTCTATCTATAACATTGCCGGTATCTTATATTATTATACATTTTTCAATGTCACTCCAGCTGCTGGAACGGCGAGCGTTGGTAAGTTTTTAAAACTTTAATTAATACTTAAGTGTATTTTTTCTGACATTCCATTCATGGTGAAATAAAAAAAACGAATAGTTTCCTGACAGAACGACAGAAATGTGTAATTACAAAAAATTAACCAGCATAATAGGATTTATGGAAATTATACATTCCCAACGTTTCACTCTATACTATTAAGATCATTACTTTAATAAACATGAAAACTTATGATTTTTTATCAAACCTTTAAACGAGCGGTCAACGTCATTTTTTAACAATCTTGTCAAGTCTATTTTCAGTGTGTTTACATCTTTTCAGTTAGCTTGTTTGTACAGTAACTATGGATCGATTGAACTTCGAAATTAATTTTGGATGAACGAGTTAACTTGAATTTTCATCAAAATTTGCGAAGAGTGACATCTATAAATACCCTCGTCACGTCATAGTTTTTCGGTTGATGTGAGACGAATATTGTTAGTTCAAAAATACTGTGTTACAACTCCATTGATCTTTCCATCCACATTGTGATATCCAGAAGGGTATAGTTCTGAACATTCTCCGAAATCAACAATCTAGCAATCTTCGCGAATGCGCTTTGCAACATGAGCTGATCTATTTAACAGTAATTCAAAGAAAATATTATTTTTCGATCTAATTCACATTTTAAGTGATCGCAATATCTATCTAGAATACTTTAGGCTGTTGACAATGGAACGTTCTCGATATTTTCAGACACAGCAATGCAACATTTTGAAGGTTTTGTATTCGCTCGTTGGATATATAAGTGCAACAATTATTGTGCAAAAATGTAATATGCAATAATATGTGGCTAATTATGTTTGCCATTCAACACTTGTAATACCAAGGGTTTTGTTTTGTATTATCACTAAACAGCACCTCCCAGAAAACAAGCTATGTTCCACTATGAACGTTTGAAAATGAAGTACAGCCCTAATTTGACTTTTCTACGGATCTTGTGTTTATTCCGGAATATTCTCAACTGGTTTCTGTAGGTTTGCTCTCGTCAAACGTAGTAAAGGAGAACGGTTTCATTGGTATATACTAAACCAGTCTTGCGGGGATCCTCGCACTACGGTATAAAGGTTTTTTACGTTGTGGAGTGTTGCATACTACGGGTGATGACCCATTTGAGAGATCATCACTGTTCATCATAGATGGTGTTTGTGGAATAAAATATGTATGTTCTTGTAAAGACTTTTTTAGCAGTAAGCATGTTTTAAGCTCACATTTTATTTGACGAAGTTGCGTGGATAAACAAAGAACGATCAGCAACACGTGTAGAAACGGGTTTGATAGACTGATAGTGTTAATCCAGTCTACAGCAGTGAGATTTAGGTTCAACTTTGCCGGTAGTGCGTGTGTCAAGTAACATTCCCTCCACGCGTGCTCATTATGGTGCAAAAAACGAACTCTAAGGAAAAACAACCAATGTCTACATTAACGGTGTTTTGAATACCGAGAAGTACAATTAAAATGCATTCAGATCATTGTTATTCTGAACAAGTAGTAAAGCAGCCCTCAAATGACGATGAAAACGTTCAACTGATCCATAGGCTGCAGGAAGGTGTGGGGTAATACATAATAATAAAAAGTAATAAGTAATAAGAATAAGTAATAAGTGATAAGAATAATGCGAATTGAGAACCTCTGTCAGTTGTTATGGTAGTAGGCACACAAAAGATGGAGAACCAATAATCGACGCATGTTGGTGCGATTATATAGATAGATATATCTCGCAAATGAACTGCTATGAGCCAGGGCGTATATCTGTGCTACAGTTCTGGATATAGCTGAGCGTTCGTAAGACAGGTAAGTTACGAACCATTTCCTAGTGGACATGCTTGAATTGAAAGTAACGTGAGGGAAATGTACTGAAGTATGCACTGGTGTGTCGGTGGAGTTTTTTCATCCGGCCAGTTACAAACAGTTTTAGCCATTGACGAAAGACGAGTTCCACATTTTGCCAGATGAAACGATCTGTTATGCGTTTTGTTCTTACGATCAAGCAAATGCACGGGTTCGACAGTCCATGAAAGTGATCAAGAAAATCCGGCGAAATATTTGAGTGATGGTATATCACAGTGGTTGATATATCTAAGTGGATATTGATATCACAATTGGGCAGCGGCCATAGGGCATATTCAAGTGACTTATTTTCGACCATTTCAAAAATTTCAATGTGGCTCTCTCGATAACTGGTCAGTACGGTCGCCATCGATATGGTCAATATCTGTGGTGAACTGCCAATGAATCGAGTTGACGAATTTCAAAATTTCAAACTGAATAAACCAGGCTTGTGGGTTATCATGGTGAGATGCTGGGGTATGGCAGTCAAAAACGTTCACTTGCGAATCAGTTAATTTAAACGATGTTATGTCAAAATTGCAAAACAATGGGATTTCTGAGCGACAAATTTCAAACTGGTTCACCAATTATCTAGTGGATGAGTACAAAAATATAACAGACGAATGTCACAGTACAACGGAAAGAACTTCCGGGGCTTGAAAATTCAATGACCGATGCAATTATCTACACAAGGATATTCCAACTCCGAACTCCAGTGTGTCGCGTTGATCGGTGATGCTAATTCACGGAGCTGAAAAATGCGGCAACACGTTATGTTTGCCGTTAACAGTCGTGAATCAAAAATACCCAACAATACAGCACTAGCGAACAAAGGAAAATGAGTACGCACGCGGAAATAGTATATTGTGTAATATTCATTGATTGAAACAAGCATCAATAGAAATGAAAATGAATTTGAAAAAAAGTGCAATTACGAATTGATACATATCGTGGATTGGATATATCATAGTGTGTCATAATACATAACATCAAACACCTGCACAAACAAATCTGGGTAAAATTTAGATGTCATTGTAAAATAAAACTATCAGATACAACTCCTGATTAGGGCTCGATTCTCCCTCGTATTTTCGCTCCGGACACATTTTATTCCGTTCCATGTACTTAATCTAATTAATGTCATGTTACATTATTTACAGGTACTCCACCGGCATTACGTAAGTCACCATGAAATCTTATCGTACGATGGACCTTGTGTGAAACGAGAACGTTCAATTTCAATGAAATATCACTATTTTATCGTAGCGAAACATTTGAGAGTGTTGTTTCAGAGATCACCAAGGTATAATTGTTGTTCGTACACACACTGCCTAAATGGATCTTTGCCATGTTAACCTAGGGTATCCGACCGAGAGTACATAAATGTTATGGTTACTGATGTTTTGAAAATGATTCTCGCCAATCTTGACAATAAGTGGATTATTCTACGCGTCTGACAGAATTACTCTGTTTTTTGTTTTAACAGTATTTGCACGAATATATCTTAACGGTAGCATCCCAATATAATTTGATATAAAATCCGTTAAAATTCGAAGCAGTAGATGATTATTTGAAACAACATAAAAATACAAATAGCAGTATTTCAACTATGGTATCTTGAACAACCGCAAGTTTGCTTAGAGGACAAATTTGATAATATATACGGAGCGTGAGTGCTAACTGCTCTAACGAATGTCAGTGTAACCTGGACGATCTGCCTAAGACAAACATCACAAATTGCTCCAAACTGCAGTTCCCAACTCACACCAATCACAGCTACCGATTTACATGATAGTGCATCCATCCTCCTATCCAATTATCCATCTATACATCCATCCATCCATCCATCCATCCATCCATCCATCCATCCATCCATCCATCCATCCATCCATCCCTTCATCCATCCATCCATCCATCCATCCATCCATCCATGCATCCATGCATCCATCCATACTAATGTGACAGCCCTGAATTCGCGTTTTCTATTTTATTTACGCCGGAAATTTTACAACGGGTTACATTCACGTGAAGTGAATCCTATCGTGGTCCTGTCGTTGCGCGAACCGAGAAAAAATAGTGGTGTGGATAAAATATACAGTGGTGGTGACGTTATGATTTAGTGATTGCTCACTTTGCTAAATTATTCACTGGGCTATCATAAAGCAATCAATGAATTGTGGATATCAACATAGTCTGAAACACTTGCCAATTTTTCATCAGACGTTATAAATAACGCGGTGTAATTCATATTGATCATATGATTGCCAAAATGTTAAACCATTTGTTTTTTGTTCAAAATATATTTCTGAGTAGAAGGCTGCAGGTTCTTTTCACATTAGAGATTATACGTATCCTGATCCTGTCGTTTCGCGAATCGAAATGAATTAGTGCTGTGGATGAAAAATAAATAGAATTTGATTGGAGTTGCTTCGAATTTCCTCACTGCATTGGGGAATCGAACTTAGGACCAGTAACCTTGCTAGGATTGAATCGAATCAACTCAAAAATTAAAGCCTGAATTCTTTATCAACAAAATAATTAGGTTTTTAAAATATATGATATACCTGTCAGTTAACCAACACATTATTTCAACGGAATAACTGGAGATCGACAAATTTGTTACAGATAAATTTTATTATGTATCATTGAAATTACTATCCCAAAATTAAGGAGACCTAAAACCAAATGTTTCGTATCATTGTGAATTAGTTGCTCCCAAAACACCATGTTTGTTCCACATTTCGATGTAAAATACAAAAAAAATAAATAACAATTTTTTTTATAAAAACCTCAAATATCCGGTCTGATTCTATTATGTTTTTCAATAAAATCTGAAATACTGAATTGTCTGAATTGATCCACGCATTCTTCGACTTACACATAAAATTATTCGTCAGTTTAACGGAAGATTACCATAAACAATGTGTTTAACGAGAATTTTCAATCACAATGAAATATTACTTTTGATCGTAAGTGGAAGATGTGAACGTCTTGTTTCGGGACCACACAGGAGAATTGGTGTTCGTACACACATTGCCTAGACGGATCAGTGGAAATGTTAACCTAGGAGGTCAGACTGAGAGTACATGTATAGTAAGGTTGGTGATGTTTTAAAATTGATTCTGGCTAATGCTGACAATATGTTGTTTATTTTGAGCGCCCGATAGAAATCAGTCTGTGATTATGTGTTTTAACGTTATTTGTTCCAACAGATCTCAACAGTGGCATCCGAATATCAGTTCTTATAAAATCCGTTGTAATTCGATGCAGGAAGAGATTAGTTTTGTCAACTTAAAGTACCAAATAAGCAGGAGCATGGTGGCTGGTCAATAGATTCGATAAACTCCAATTAGCTACTTTGGAAGCTGTCAGGTTTGACCATCACGTCTTGTTACATTTACTTGATTAACCATTGTTGGTAACTTCCAGCTAGCCGCGGAGATCGATAAGCCGAGTGGTGGATCAACTGCCATCTTACCCATTTTGAAATTCGGTGTCGGAGACATCCGAAATTTGGCTGTGAAGACAAAGATGATGTAATACATAGCGTGAGTACTAAATGTACAACGGCGACAGTGACAACTGGACGTTCCATGAAAGGACCAGACGGGCGCTTTAATCCTGTATATCAATATAGCAGAATTTCTACGATCTGCATATCGTAACCTGCACATCTACAGTAATCGATCGACCGGATGATGTACATCTCTGTGAGCGTTGCGGGAAAAATTGTTCGTCACAAATCAAACTGTTTCATAATCCATTTGTCATCTTCCAACTGTTTGGCGCTGCTTGATCTTGTGTTTTGTCTGAGGGAAGAGGTCTGCATTTCATTCGGAATCTAATAGTTTAGCGCTCATTAATGAAGCAGGTTGCACCGTTACTAAATGTTACCTCATCATTCCATGAACAAAGTTATTGAACGAACCACATTTACGTGTGATTATGTACGTGTAATCGAAGAGACGGCTTGTGCTAAATTCTCCAGCAGTGTAATAGAAATACAAATTGTTTCAAATTAATCCACTCTTTGAAAGCACACCGATCCCGATCTTACTAAGCTAAGCTGGTGAGAAATAAAAATATCCAACATGGTCTCGAAGATTGTTTGTGTAGTTCAAGTGCACGCAAAAATGTAATATGCAATAATATGTGGCTAATTATGTTTGCCATTCAACACTTGTAATACCAAGGGTTTTGTTTTGTATTATCTTTAAACAGCACCTCCCAGAAAACAAGGTATGTTCCACTATGAACGTTTGAAAATGAAGTACAGCCCTAAATTTGACTTTTCTACGGATCTTGTGTTTATTCCGGAATATTCTCAACGGGTTTCTGTAGGTTTGCTTCCGTCAAACGTAGTAAGGAGAACGGTTTTATTGGTATATACTAAACCAGTCTTGCGGGGATCCTCGCACTACGGTATAAAGGTTTTTTACGTTGTGGAGTGTTGCATACTACGGGTGATGACCCATTTGAGAGATCATCACTGTTCATCATAGATGGTGTTTGTGGAATAAAATATGTATCTTCTTGTAAAGACTTTTTAGAAGTGAGCATGTTTTAAGCTCACATTTCATTTGACGAAGTTGCGTGGATAAATAAAGAACGATCGGCAACACGTGTAAAAACGGGTTTGATAGACTGATAGTGTTAATCCACTCTATCCTATTAAGCTCATTACTTTAATAAACATGAAAACTTATGATTTTTAATCAAACCTTTAAATGAGCGGTCAACGTCATTTTTTAACAATCTTGTCAAGTCTATTTTCAGTGTGTTTACATCTTTTCAGTTAGCTTGTTTGTACAGTAACTATGGATCGATTGAACTTCGAAATTAATTTTGGATGAACGTGTTAACTTAAATTTTGATCAAAATTTGCGAAGAGTGACATCTATAAATACCCTCGTCACGTCATAGTTTTTCGGGTGATGTGAGACGAATATTGTTAGTTCAAAAATACTGTGTTACAACTCCATTGATCTTTCCATCCACATTTTGATATCCCGAAGGGTATAGTTCTGAACATTCTCCGAAATCAACTATCTAGCAATCGTGGCGAATGCGCTTTGCAACATGCGCTGATCTATTTAACAGTAATTCAAAGAAAATATTATTTTTCGATCTAATTCACATCTTAAGTGATCGCAATATCTATATAGAATACTTTAAGCTGTTGACAATGAAACGTTCTCGATATTTTCAAACACAGCAATGCAACATTTTGAAGGTTTTGTATTCGCTCGTTGGATATATAAGTGCAACAATTTTTGTGCAAAAATGTAATATGCAATAATATGTGGCTAATTATGTTTGCCATTCAACACTTGTAATACCAAGGGTTTTGTTCTGTATTATCTTTAAACAGCACCTCCAAGAAAACAAGGTATGTTCCACTATGAACGTTTAAAAATGAAGTACAGCCCTAAATTTGACTTTTCTACGGATCTTGTGTTTATTCCGGAATATTCTCAACTGGTTTCTGTAGGTTTGCTCTCGTCAAACGTAGTAAAGGAGAACGGTTTTATTGGTATATACTAAACCAGTCTTGCGGGGATCCTCGCACTACGGTATAAAGGTTTTTTACGTTGTGGAGTGTTGCATACTACGGGTGATGACCCATTTGAGAGATCATCACTGTTCATCATAGATGGTGTGTGTGGAATAAAATATGTATGTTCTTGTAAAGACTTTTTTAGAAGTAAGCATGTTTTAAGCTCACATTTTATTTGTCGAAGTTGCGTGGATAAACAAAGAACGATCAGCAACACGTGTAAAAACGGGTTTGATAGACTGATAGTGTTAATCCAGTCTACAGCAGTGAGATTTAGGTTCAACTTCGCCGGTAGTGCGTGTGTCAAGTAACATTCCCTCCACGCGTGCTCATTATGGTGCAAAAAACGAACTCTAAGGGAAAACAACCAATGTCTACATTAACGGTGTTTTGAATACCGAGAAGTACAATTAAAATGCATTCAGATCATTGTTATTCTGAACAAGTAGTAAAGCAGCCCGCAACTGACGATGAAAACGTTCAACTGATCCATAGGCTGCAGGAAGGTGTGGGGTAATACATAATAATAAAAAGTAATAAGTAATAAGAATAAGTAATAAGTGATAAGAATAATGCGAATTGCGAACCTCTGTCAGTTGTAATGGTAGTAGGCAAACAAAAGATGGAGAACCAATAATCGACGCATGTTGGTGCGATTATATAAATAGATATATCTCGAAAATTAACTGCTATGAGCCGGGGCGTATATCTGTGCTACAGTTCTGGATATAGCTGAGCGTTCGTAAGACAGTTAAGTTACGAACCATTTCCTAGTGGACATGCTTGAATTGAATGTAACGTGAGGGAAATGTACTGAAGTATGCACTGGTGTGTCGGTGGAGTTTTTTCATCCGGCCAGTTACAAACAGTTTTAGCCATTGACGAAAGACGAGTTCCACATTTTGCCAGATGAAACGATCTGTTATGCGTGTTGTTCTTACGATCAAGCAAATGCACGGGTTCGACAGTCCATGAAAGTGATCAAGAAAATCCGGCGAAATATTTGAGTGATGGTATATCACAGTGGTTGATATATCTAAGTGGATCTTGATATCACAATTGGGCAGCGGCCATAGGGCATATTCAAGTGACTTATTTTCGACCATTTCAAAAATTTCAATGTGGCTCTCTCGATAACTGGTCAGTACGGTCGCCATCGATATGGTCAATATCTGTGGTGAACTGCCAATGAATCGAGTTGACGAATTTCAAAATTTCAAACTGAATAAACCAGGCTTGCGGGTTATCATGGTGAGATGCTGGGGTATGGCAGTCAAAAACGTTCACTTGCGAATCAGTTAATTTAAACGATGTTATGTCAAAATTGCAAAACAATGGGATTTCTGAGCGACAAATTTCAAACAGGTTCACCAATTATCTAGTGGATGAGTACAAAAATATAACAGACGAATGTTACAGTACAACGGAAAGAACTTCCGGGGCTTGGAAATTCAATGACCGATACAATTATCTACACAAGGATATTCCAACTCCGAACTCCAGTGTGTCGCGTTGATCGGTGATGGTAATTCACGGAGCTAAAAAATGCGGCAACACGTTATGTTTGCCGTTAACAGTCGTGAATCAAAAATACCCAACAATACAGCACTAGCGAACAAAGGAAAATGAGTACGCACGCGGAAATAGTATATTGTGTAATATTCATTGATTGAAACAAGCATCAATAGAAATGAAAATGAATTTGGAAAAAAGTGCAATTACGAATTGATACATATCGTGGATTGGATATATCATAGTGTGTCATAATACATAACATCAAACACCTGCACAAACAAATCTGTGTAAAATTTAGATGTCATTGTAAAATAAAACTATCAGATACAACTCATGATTAGGGCTCGATTCTCCCTCGTATTTTCGCTCCGGACACATTTTATTCCGTTCCATGTACTTAATCTAATTAATGTCATGTTACATTATTTACAGGTACTCCAGCGGCATTACGTAAGTCACCATGAAATCTTATCGTACGATGGACCTTGTGTGAAACGAGAACGTTCAATTTCAATGAAATATCACTATTTTGTCGTAGCGAAACATTTGAGAGTGTTGTTTTAGAGATCACCAAGGTATAATTGTTGTTCGTACACACACTGCCTAAATGGATCTTTGCCATGTTAACCTAGGGTATCCGACCGAGAGTACATAAATGCTATGGTTACTGATGTTTTGAAAATGATTCTCGCCAATCTTGACAATAAGTGGATTATTCTACGCGTCTGACAGAATTACTCTGTTTTTTGTTTTAACAGTATTTGCACGAATATATCTTAACGGTAGCATCCCAATATAATTTGATATAAAATCCGTTAAAATTCGAAGCAATAGATGATTATTTGAAACAACATAAAAAAAAACAAATAGCAGCATTTCAACTATGGTATCTTGAACAACCGCAAGTTTGCTTAGAGGACAAATTTGATAATATATACGGAGCGTGAGTGCTAACTGCTCTAACGAATGTCAGTGAAACCTGGACGATCTGCCTAAGACAAACATCACAAATTGCTCCAAACTGCAGTTCCCAACTCACACCAATCACAGTTATCGATTTACATGATAGTGCATCCATCTTCCTATCCAATTATCCGTCTATCCATCCATCCATCCATCCATCCATCCATCCATCCATCCATCCATTCATCCATCCATCCATCCATCCATGCATCCATGCATCCATCTATACTAATGTGAGAGCTTTGAATTCGCGTTTCCTATTTTATTTACGCCGGAAATTTTACAACGGGTTACATTCACGTGAAGTGAATCCTATCGTGGTCCTGTCGTTGCGCGGACCGAGAAAAAATAGTGGTGTGGATAAAATATACAGTGGTGGTGACGTTATGATTTAGTGATTGCTCACTTTGCTAAATTATTCACTGGGCTATCATAAAGCAATCAATGAATTGTGGATATCAACATAGTCTGAAACACTTGTCAATTTTTAATCAGACGTTATAAATAACGCGGTGTAATTCATATTGATCATATGATTGCCAAAATGTTAAACCATTTGTTTTTTGTTCAAAATATATTTCTGAGTAAAAGGCTGCAGGTTCTTTCCACATTAGAGATTATACGTATCCTGATCCTGTCGTTTCGCGAATCGAAAGGAATTAGTGCTGTGGATGAAAAATAAATAGAAGTTGATTGGAGTTGCTTCGAATTTCCTCACTGCATTGGGGAATCGAACTTAGGACCAGTAACCTTGTCAGGCTTGAATCGAACCAACTCAAAAATTAAAGCCTGAATTCTTTATCAACAAAATAATTATGTTTTTAAAATATATGATATACCTGTCAGTTAACCAACACATTATTTCAACGGAATAACTGGAGATCGACAAATTTGTTACAGGGAAATTTTATTATGTATCATTGAAATTACTATCCCGAAATTAAGGAGACCTAAAACCAAATGTTTCGTATCATTGTGAATTAGTTGCTCCCAAAACACCATGTTTGTTCCACATTTCGATGTAAAATACAAAAAAAAATAACAATTTTTTTATAAAAACCTCAAATATCCGGTCTGATTCTATTATGTTCTTCAATAAAATATGAAATACTGAATTGTCTGAATTGATCCACGCATTCTTCGACTTACACATAAAATTATTCGTCAGTTTAACGGAAGATTACCAGAAACAATGTGTTTGACGAGAATTTTCAATCACAATGAAATATTACTTTTGATCGTAAGTGGAAGATGTGAACGTCTTGTTTCGGGACCACACAGGAGAATTGGTGTTCGTACACACATTGCCTAGACGGATCAGTGGAAATGTTAACCTAGGAGGTCAGACTGAGAGTACATGTATAGTAAGGTTGGTGATGTTTTAAAATTGATTCTGGCTAATTCTGACAATATGTTGTTTATTTTGAGCGCCCGACAGAAATCAGTCTGTGTTTATGTGTTTTAACGTTATTTGTTCCAACAGATCTCAACAGTGGCATCCGAATATCAGTTCTTATAAAATCCGTTGTAATTCGATGCAGGAAGAGATTAGTTTTGTCAACTTAATGTACCAAATAAGCAGGAGCATGGTGGCTTGTCAATAGATTCGATAAACTCCAATTAGCTACTTTGGAAGCTGTCAGGTTTGACCATCACGTCTTGTTACATTTACTTGATTAACCATTGTTGGTAACTTCCAGCTAGCCGCGGAGATCGATAAGCCGAGTGGTGGATCAACTGCCATCTTACCCATTTTGAAATTCGGTGTCGGAGACATCCGAAATTTGGCTGTGAAGACAAAGATGATGTAATACATAGCGTGAGTACTAAATGTACAACGGCGACAGTGACAACTGGACGTTCCATGAAAGGACCAGACGGGCGCTTTAATCCTGTATATCAATATAGCAGAATTTCTACGATCTGCATATCGTAACCTGCACATCTACAGTAATCGATCGACCGGATGATGTACATCTCTGTGAGCGTTGCGGGAAAAATTGTTCGTCACAAATCAAACTGTTTCATAATCCATTTGTCATCTTCCAACTGTTTGGCGCTGCTTGATCTTGTGTTTTGTCTGAGGGAAGAGGTCTGCATTTCATTCGGAATCTAATAGTTTAGCGCTCATTAATGAAGCAGGTTGCACCGTTACTAAATGTTACCTCATCATTCCATGAACAAAGTTATTGAACGAACCACATTTACGTGTGATTATGTACGTGTAATCGAAGAGACGGCTTGTGCTAAATTCTCCAGCAGTGTAATAAAAATACAAATTGTTTCAAATTAATCCACTCTTTGAAAGCACACCGATCCCGATCTTACTAAGCTAAGCTGGTGAGAAATAAAAATATCCAACATGGTCTCGAAGATTGTTTGTGTAGTTCAAGTGCACGCAAAAATGTAATATGCAATAATATGTGGCTAATTATGTTTGCCATTCAACACTTGTAATACCAAGGGTTTTGTTTTGTATTATCTTTAAACAGCACCTCCCAGAAAACAAGGTATGTTCCACTATGAACGTTTGAAAATGAAGTACAGCCCTAAATTTGACTTTTCTACGGATCTTGTGTTTATTCCGGAATATTCTCAACTGGTTTCTGTAGGTTTGCTCTCGTCAAGCGTAGTAATGGAGAACGGTTTTATTGTTATATACTAAACCAGTCTTGCGGGATCCTCGCACTACGGTATAAAGGTTTTTTACGTTGTGGAGTGTTGCATACTACGGGTGATGACCCATTTGAGAGATCATCACTGTTCATCATAGATGGTGTTTGTGGAATAAAATATGTATCTTCTTGTAAAGACTTTTTTAGAAGTGAGCATGTTTTAAGCTCACATTTCATTTGACGAAGTTGCGTGGATAAATAAAGAACGATCGGCAACACGTGTAAAAACGGGTTTGATAGACTGATAGTGTTAATCCACTCTATCCTATTAAGCTCATTACTTTAATAAACATGAAAACTTATGATTTTTAATCAAACCTTTAAATGAGCGGTCAATGTCATTTTTTAACAATCTTGTCAAGTCTATTTTCAGTGTGTTTACATCTTTTCAGTTAGCTTGTTTGTACAGTAACTATGGATCGATTGAACTTCGAAATTAATTTTGGATGAACGTGTTAACTTAAATTTTGATCAAAATTTGCGAAGAGTGACATCTATGAATACACTCGTCACGTCATAGTTTTTCGGGTGATCTGAGACGAATATTGTTAGTTCAAAAATACTGTGTTACAACTCCATTGATCTTTCCATCCACATTTTGATATCCCGAAGGGTATAGTTCTGAACATTCTCTGAAATCAACTATCTAGCAATCGTGGCGAATGCGCTTTGCAACATGCGCTGATCTATTTAACAGTAATTCAAAGAAAATATTATTTTTCGATCTAATTCACATCTTAAGTGATCGCAATATCTATATAGAATACTTTAAGCTGTTGACAATGAAACGTTCTCGATATTTTCAGACACAGCAATGCAACATTTTGAAGGTTTTGTATTCGCTCGTTGGATATATAAGTGCAACAATTTTTGTGCAAAAATGTAATATGCAATAATATGTGGCTAATTATGTTTGCAATTCAACACTTGTAATAACAAGGGTTTTGTTCTGTATTATCTTTAAACAGCACCTCCCGAAACACCAGGTATGTTCCAATATGAACGTTTGATAATGAAGTACAGTCCTAAATTTGACTTTTCTACGGATCTTGTGTTTATTCCGGAATATTCCCAACGGGTTTCTCTAGGTTTGCTTTCGTCAAACGTAGTAAAGGAGAACGGTTCTATTGGTATATACTATACCAGTCTTGCGGGGATCCTCGCACTACGGTATAAAGGTTTTTTACGTTGTGGAGTGTTGCATACTACGGGTGATGACCCATTTGAGATATCATCACTGTTCATCATAGATGGTGTTTGTGGAATAAAATATGTATCTTCTTGTAAAGACTTTTTTAGAAGTGAGCATGTTTTAAGCTCACATTTCATTTGACGAAGTTGCGTGGATAAATAAAGAACGATCGGCAACACGTGTAAAAACGAGTTTGATAGACTGATAGTGTTAATCCACTCTATCCTATTAAGCTCATTACTTTAATAAACATGAAAACTTATGATTTTTAATCAAACCTTTAAATGAGCGGTCAACGTCATTTTTTTAACAATCTTGTCAAGTCTATTTACAGTGTGTTTACATCTTTTCCTAGTGGACATGCTTGAATTGAAAGTAACGTGAGGGAAATGTACTGAAGTATGCACTGGTGTGTCGGTGGAGTTTTTTCATCCGGCCAGTTACAAACAGTTTTAGCCATTGACGAAAGACGAGTTCCACATTTTGCCAGATGAAACGATCTGTTATGCGTTTTGTTCTTACGATCAAGCAAATGCACGGGTTCGACAGTCCATGAAATGATCAAGAAAATCCGGCGAAATATTTGAGTGATGGTATATCACAGTGGTTGATATATCTAAGTGGATCTTGATATCACAATTGGGCAGCGGCCATAGGGCATATTCAAGTGACTTATTTTCGACCATTTCAAAAATTTCAATGTGGCTCTCTCGATAACTGGTCAGTACGGTCGCCATCGATATGGTCAATATCTGTGGTGAACTGCCAATGAATCGAGTTGACGAATTTCAAAATTTCAAACTGAATAAACCAGGCTTGTGGGTTATCATGGTGAGATGCTGGGGTATGGCAGTCAAAAACGTTCACTTGCGAATCAGTTAATTTAAACGATGTTATGTCAAAATTGCAAAACAATGGGATTTCTGAGCGACAAATTTCAAACTGGTTCACCAATTATCTAGTGGATGAGTACAAAAATATAACAGACGAATGTCACAGTACAACGGAAAGAACTTCCGGGGCTTGAAAATTCAATGACCGATGCAATTATCTACACAAGGATATTCCAACTCCGAACTCCAGTGTGTCGCGTTGATCGGTGATGCTAATTCACGGAGCTGAAAAATGCGGCAACACGTTATGTTTGCCGTTAACAGTCGTGAATCAAAAATACCCAACAATACAGCACTAGCGAACAAAGGAAAATGAGTACGCACGCGGAAATAGTATATTGTGTAATATTCATTGATTGAAACAAGCATCAATAGAAATGAAAATGAATTTGAAAAAAAGTGCAATTACGAATTGATACATATCGTGGATTGGATATATCATAGTGTGTCATAATACATAACATCAAACACCTGCACAAACAAATCTGGGTAAAATTTAGATGTCATTGTAAAATAAAACTATCAGATACAACTCCTGATTAGGGCTCGATTCTCCCTCGTATTTTCGCTCCGGACCCATCTTATTCCGTTTCATGTACTTAATCTAATTGATGTCATGTTACATTATTTACAGGTACTCCACCGCCATTACGTAAGTCACCATGAAATCTTATCGTACGATGGACCTTGTGTGAAACGAGAACGTTCAATTTCAATGAAATATCACTATTTTATCGTAGCGAAACATTTGAGAGTGTTGTTTCAGAGATCACCAAGGTATAATTGTTGTTCGTACACACACTGCCTAAATGGATCTTTGCCATGTTAACCTAGGGTATCCGACCGAGAGTACATGAATGTTATGGTTACTGATGTTTTGAAAATGATTCTCGCCAATCTTGACAATAAGTGGATTATTCTACGCGTCTGACAGAATTACTCTGTTTTTTGTTTTAACAGTATTTGCACGAATATATCTTAACGGTAGCATCCCAATATAATTTAATATGAAATCCGTTAAAATTCGAAGCAGTAGATGATTATTTGAAACAACATAAAAAAAAACAAATAGCAGCATTTTAACTATGGTATCTTGAACAACCGCAAGTTTGCTTAGAGGACAAATTTGATAATATATACGGAGCGTGAGTGCTAACTGCTCTAACGAATGTTAGTGTAACCTGGACGATCTGCCTAAGACAAACATCACAAATTGCTCGAAACTGCAGTTCCCAACTCACACCAATCACAGTTATCGATTTACATGATAGTGCATCCATCCTCCTATCCAATTATCCATCTATCCATCCATCCATCCATCCATCCATTCATCCATCCATTCATCCATCCATCAATCCATCCATGCATCCCTGAATCCATCCATACTAATGTGACAGCCCTGAATTCGCGTTTTCTATTTTATTTACGCCGGAAATTTTACAACGGGTTACATTCACGTGAAGTGAATCCTATCGTGGTCCTGTCGTTGCGCGAACCGAGAAAAAATAGTGGTGTGGATAAAATATACAGTGGTGGTGACGTTATGATTTAGTGATTGCTCACTTTGCTAAATTATTCACTGGGCTATCATAAAGCAATCAATGAATTGTGGATATCAACATAGTCTGAAACACTTGTCAATTTTTATTCAGACGTTATAAATAACGCGGTGTAATTCATATTGATCATATGATTGCCAAAATGTTAAACCATTTGTTTTTTGTTCAAAATATATTTCTGAGTAAAAGGCTGCAGGTTCTTTTCACATTAGAGATTATACGTATCCTGATCCTGTCGTTTCGCGAATCGAAACGAATTAGAGCTGTGGATGAATAATAAATAGAAGTTGATTGGAGTTGCTTCGAATTTCCTCACTGCATTGGAGAATCGAACTTTGGACCAGTAACCTTGTCAGGCTTGAATCGAACAAACTCAAAAATTAAAGCCTGAATTCTTTATCAACAAAATAATTAGGTTTTTAAAATATATGATATACCTGTCAGTTAACCAACACATTATTTCAACGGAATAACTGGAGATCGACAAATTTGTTACAGGGAAATTTTATTATGTATCATTAAAATTACTATCCCAAAATTGAGGAGACCAAAAACCAAATGTTTCGTATCGTTGTGAATTAGTTGCTCCCAAAACACCATGTTCGTTCCACATTTCGATGTAAAATACAAAAAAATAAATAAAAATTTTTTTTATTAAAACCTCAAATATCCGGTCTGATTCCATTATATTTTTCAATAAAATCTGAAATACTAAATTGTCTGGATTGATCCACGCATTCTTCGACTTACACATAAAATTATTCGTCAGTTTAACGGAAGATTACCATAAACAATGTTTTTAACGAGAATTTTCAATCACAATGAAATATTACTTTTGATCGTAAGTGGAAGATGTGAACGTCTTGTTTCGGGACCACACAGGAGAATTGGTGTTCGTACACACATTGCCTAGACGGATCAGTGGAAATCTTAACCTAGGAGGTCAGACTGAGAGTACATGAATAGTAAGGTTGGTGATGTTTTAAAATTGATTCTGGCTAATGCTGACAATATGTTGTTTATTTTGAGCGCCCGATAGAAATCAGTCTGTGATTATGTGTTTTAACGTTATTTGTTCCAACAGATCTCAACAGTGGCATCCGAATATCAGTTCTTATAAAATCCGTTGTAATTCGATGCAGGAAGAGATTAGCTTTGTCAACTTAAAGTACCAAATAAGCAGGAGCATGGTGGCTGGTCAATAGATTCGATAAACTCCAATTAGCTACTTTGGAAGCTGTCAGGTTTGACCATCACGTCTTGTTACATTTACTTGATTAACCATTGTTGGTAACTTCCAGCTAGCCGCGGAGATCGATAAGCCGAGTGGTGGATCAACTGCCATCTTACCCATTTTGAAATTCGGTGTCGGAGACATTCGAAATTTGGCTGTGAAGACAAAGATGATGTAATACATAGCGTGAGTACTAAATGTACAACGGCGACAGTGACAACTGGACGTTCCATGAAAGGACCAGACGGGCGCTTTAATCCTGTATATCAATATAGCAGAATTTCTACGATCTGCATATCGTAACCTGCACATCTACAGTAATCGATCGACCGGATGATGTACATCTCTGTGAGCGTTGCGGGAGAAATTGTTCGTCACAAATCGAACTGTTTCATAATCCATTTGTCATCTTCCAACTGTTTGGCGCTGCTTGATCTTGTGTTGTGTCTGAGGGAAGAGGTCTGCATTTCATTCGGAATCTAATAGTTTAGCGCTCATTAATGAAGCAGGTTGCACCGTTACTAAATGTTACCTCATCATTCCATGAACAAAGTTATTGAACGAACCACATTTACGTGTGATTATGTACGTGTAATCGAAGAGACGGCTTGTGCTAAATTCTCCAGCAGTGTAATAGAAATACAAATTGTTTCAAATTAATCCACTCTTTGAAAGCACACCGATCCCGATCTTACTAAGCTAAGCTGGTGAGAAATAAAAATATCCAACATGGTCTCGAAGATTGTTTGTGTAGTTCAAGTGCACGCAAAAATGTAATATGCAATAATATCTGGCTAATTATGTTTGCCATTCAACACTTGTAATACCAAGGGTTTTGTTTTGTATTATCTTTATACAGCACCTCCCAGAAAACAAGGTATGTTCCACTATGAACGTTTGCAAATGAAGTACAGCCCTAATTTGACTTTTCTACGGATCTTGTGTTTATTCCGGAATATTCTCAACTGGTTTCTGTAGGTTTGCTCTCGTCAAGCGTAGTAATGGAGAACGGTTTTATTGTTATATACTAAACCAGTCTTGCGGGAATCCTCGCACTACGGTATAAAGGTTTTTTACGTTGTGGAGTGTTGCATACTACGGGTGATGACCCATTTGAGAGATCATCACTGTTCATCATAGATGGTGTTTGTGGAATAAAATATGTATCTTCTTGTAAAGACTTTTTTAGAAGTGAGCATGTTTTAAGCTCACATTTCATTTGACGAAGTTGCGTGGATAAATTAAGAACGATCGGCAACACGTGTAAAAACGGGTTTGATAGATTGATAGTGTTAATCCACTCTATCCTATTAAGCTCATTACTTTAATAAACATGAAAACTTATGATTTTTAATCAAACCTTTAAATGAGCGGTCAATGTCATTTTTTAACAATCTTGTCAAGTCTATTTTCAGTGTGTTTACATCTTTTCAGTTAGCTTGTTTGTACAGTAACTATGGATCGATTGAACTTCGAAATTAATTTTGGATGAACGTGTTAACTTAAATTTTGATCAAAATTTGCGAAGAGTGACATCTATGAATACACTCGTCACGTCATAGTTTTTCGGTTGATCTGAGACGAATATTGTTAGTTCAAAAATACTGTGTCACAACTTCATTGATCTTTCCATCCACATTTTGATAACCCGATGGGTATAGTTCTGAACATTCTCTGAAATCAACTATCTAGCAATCGTGGCAAATGCGCTTTGCAACATGCGCTGATCTATTTAACAGTAATTCAAAGAAAATATTATTTCTCGATCTAATTCACATCTTAAGTGATCGCAATATCTATATAGAATACTTTAAGCTGTTGACAATGAAACGTTCTCGATATTTTCAGACACAGAAATGCAACATTTTGAAGGTTTTGTATTCGCTCGTTGGATATATAAGTGCAACAATTTTTGTGCAAAAATGTAATATGCAATAATATGTGGCTAATTATGTTTGCAATTCAACACTTGTAATAACAAGGGTTTTGTTCTGTATTATCTTTAAACAGCACCTCCCGAAACACCAGGTATGTTCCAATATGAACGTTTGAAAATGAAGTACAGTCCTAAATTTGACTTTTCTACGGATCTTGTGTTTATTCCGGAATATTCTCAACGGGTTTCTCTAGGTTTGCTTTCGTCAAACGTAGTAAAGGAGAACGGTTCTATTGGTATATACTATACCAGTCTTGCGGGGATCCTCGCACTACGGTATAAAGGTTTTTTACGTTGTGGAGTGTTGCATACTACGGGTGATGACCCATTTGAGATATCATCACTGTTCATCATAGATGGTGTTTGTGGAATAAAATATGTATCTTCTTGTAAAGACTTTTTTAGAAGTGAGCATGTTTTAAGCTCACATTTCATTTGACGAAGTTGCGTGGATAAATAAAGAACGATTGGCAACACGTGTAAAAACGAGTTTGATAGACTGATAGTGTTAATCCACTCTATCCTATTAAGCTCATTACTTTAATAAACATGAAAACTTATGATTTTTAATCAAACCTTTAAATGAGCGGTCAACGTCATTTTTTAACAATCTTGTCAAGTCTATTTTCAGTGTGTTTACATCTTTTCCTAGTGGACATGCTTGAATTGAAAGTAACGTGAGGGAAATGTACTGAAGTATGCAATGGTGTGTCGGTGGAGTTTTTTCACCCGGCCAGTTACAAACAGTGTTAGCCATTGACGAGAGACGAGTTCCACATTCTGCCTGATGAAACGATCTGTTATGCGTTTTGTTCTTACGATCAAGCAAATGCACGGGTTCGACAGTCCATGAAAGTTATCAAGAAAATCCGGCGAAATATTTGAGTGATGGTATATCACAGTGTTTGATATATCTAAGTGGATCTTGATATCACAATTGGGCAGCGGCCATAGGGCATATTCAAGTGACTTATTTTCGACCATTTCAAAAATTTCAATGTGGCTCTCTCGATAACTGGTCAGTACGGTCGCCATCGATATGGTCAATATCTGTGGTGAACTGCCAATGAATCGAGTTGACGAATTTCAAAATTTCAAACTGGATAAACCAGGCTTGTGGGTTATCATGGTGAGATGCTGGGGTATGGCAGTCAAAAACGTTCACTTGCGAATCAGTTAATTTAAACGATGTTATGTCAAAATTGCAAAACAATGGGATTTCTGAGCGACAAATTTCAAACAGGTTCACCAATTATCTAGTGGATGAGTACAAAAATATAACAGACGAATGTTACAGTACAGCGGAAAGAACTTCCGGGGCTTGAAAATTCAATGACCGATGCAATTATCTACACAAGGATATTCCAACTCCGAACTCCAGTGTGTCGCGTTGATCGGTGATGCTAATTCACGGAGCTGAAAAATGCGGCAACACGTTATGTTTGCCGTTAACAGTCGTGAATCAAAAATACCCAACAATACAGCACTAGCGAACAAAGGAAAATGAGTACGCAAGCGGAAATAGTATATTGTGTAATATTCATTGATTGAAACAAGCATCAATAGAAATGAAAATGAATTTGAAAAAAAGTGCAATTACGAATTGATACATATCGTGGATTGGATATATCATAGTGTGTCATAATACATAACATCAAACACCTGCACAAACAAATCTGGGTAAAATTTAGATGTCATTGTAAAATAAAACTATCAGATACAACTCCTGATTAGGGCTCGATTCTCCCTCGTATTTTCGCTCCGGACACATTTTATTCCGTTCCATGTACTTAATCTAATTAATGTCATGTTACATTATTTACAGGTACTCCACCGGCATTACGTAAGTCACCATGAAATCTTATCGTACGATGGACCTTGTGTGAAACGAGAACGTTCAATTTCAATGAAATATCACTATTTTATCGTAGCGAAACATTTGAGAGTGTTGTTTCAGAGATCACCAAGGTATAATTGTTGTTCGTACACACACTGCCTAAATGGATCTTTGCCATGTTAACCTAGGGTATCCGACCGAGAGTACATAAATGTTAGGGTTACTGATGTTTTGGAAATGATTCTCGCTAATCTTGACAATAAGTGGATTATTCTACGCGTCTGACAGAATTACTCTGTTTTTTTGTTTTAACAGTATTTGCACGAATATATCTTAACGGTAGCATCCCAATATAATTTGATATAAAATCCGTTAAAATTTCAAGCAGTAGATGATTATTTGAAACAACATAAAAAAAACAAATAGCAGCATTTCAACTATGGTATCTTGAACAACCGCAAGTTTGCTTAGAGGACAAATTTGATAATATATACGGAGCGTGAGTGCTAACTGCTCTAACGAATGTCAGTGTAACCTGGACGATCTGCCTAAGACAAACATCACAAATTGCTCGAAACTGCAGTTCCCAACTCACACCAATCACAGTTATCGATTTACATGATAGTGCATCCATCCTCCTATCCAATTATCCATCTATCCATCCATCCATCCAATCATCCATTCATCCATCCATTCATCCATCCATCAATCCATCCATGCATCCCTGAATCCATCCATACTAATGTGACAGCCCTGAATTCGCGTTTTCTATTTTATTTACGCCGGAAATTTTACAACGGGTTACATTCACGTGAAGTGAATTCTATCGTGGTCCTGTCGTTGCGCGAACCGAGAAAAAATAGTGGTGTGGATAAAATATACAGTGGTGGTGACGTTATGATTTAGTGATTGCTCACTTTGCTAAATTATTCACTGGGCTATCATAAAGCAATCAATGAATTGTGGATATCAACATAGTCTGAAACACTTGTCAATTTTTATTCAGACGTTATAAATAACGCGGTGTAATTCATATTGATCATATGATTGCCAAAATGTTAAACCATTTGTTTTTTGTTCAAAATATATTTCTGAGTAAAAGGCTGCAGGTTCTTTTCACATTAGAGATTATACGTATCCTGATCCTGTCGTTTCGCGAATCGAAACGAATTAGAGCTGTGGATGAATAATAAATAGAAGTTGATTGGAGTTGCTTGGAATTTCCTCACTGCATTGGAGAATCGAACTTTGGACCAGTAACCTTGTCAGGCTTGAATCGAACAAACTCAAAAATTAAAGCCTGAATTCTTTATCAACAAAATAATTAGGTTTTTAAAATATATGATATACCTGTCAGTTAACCAACACATTATTTCAACGGAATAACTGGAGATCGACAAATTTGTTACAGGGAAATTTTATTATGTATCATTGAAATTACTATCCCAAAATTGAGGAGACCAAAAACCACATGTTTCGTATCATTGTGAATTAGTTGCTCCCAAAACACCATGTTCGTTCCACATTTCGATGTAAAATACAAAAAAATAAATAACAATTTTTTTTATTAAAACCTCAAATATCCGGTCTGATTCCATTATATTTTTCAATAAAATCTGAAATACTAAATTGTCTGAATTGATCCACGCATTCTTCGACTTACGCATAAAATTATTCGTCAGTTTAACGGAAGATTACCATAAACAATGTTTTTAACGAGAATTTTCAATCACAATGAAATATTACTTTTGATCGTAAGTGGAAGATGTGAACGTCTTGTTTCGGGACCACACAGGAGAATTGGTGTTCGTACACACATTGCCTAGACGGATCAGTGGAAATGTTAACCTAGGAGGTCAGACTGAGAGTACATGAATAGTAAGGTTGGTGATGTTTTAAAATTGATTCTGGCTAATGCTGACAATATGTTGTTTATTTTGAGCGCCCGACAGAAATCAGTCTGTGATTATGTGTTTTAACGTTATTTGTTCCAACAGATCTCAACAGTGGCATCCGAATATCAGTTCTTATAAAATCCGTTGTAATTCGATGCAGGAAGAGATTAGCTTTGTCAACTTAAAGTACCAAATAAGCAGGAGCATGGTGGCTGGTCAATAGATTCGATAAACTCCAATTAGCTACTTTGGAAGCTGTCAGGTTTGACCATCACGTCTTGTTACATTTACTTGATTAACCATTGTTGGTAACTTCCAGCTAGCCGCGGAGATCGATAAGCCGAGTGGTGGATCAACTGCCATCTTACCCATTTTGAAATTCGGTGTCGGAGACATTCGAAATTTGGCTGTGAAGACAAAGATGATGTAATACATAGCGTGAGTACTAAATGTACAACGGCGACAGTGACAACTGGACGTTCCATGAAAGGACCAGACGGGCGCTTTAATCCTGTATATCAATATAGCAGAATTTCTACGATCTGCATATCGTAACCTGCACATCTACAGTAATCGATCGACCGGATGATGTACATCTCTGTGAGCGTTGCGGGAGAAATTGTTCGTCACAAATCGAACTGTTTCATAATCCATTTGTCATCTTCCAACTGTTTGGCGCTGCTTGATCTTGTGTTGTGTCTGAGGGAAGAGGTCTGCATTTCATTCGGAATCTAATAGTTTAGCGCTCATTAATGAAGCAGGTTGCACCGTTACTAAATGTTACCTCATCATTCCATGAACAAAGTTATTGAACGAACCACATTTACGTGTGATTATGTACGTGTAATCGAAGAGACGGCTTGTGCTAAATTCTCCAGCAGTGTAATAGAAATACAAATTGTTTCAAATTAATCCACTCTTTGAAAGCACACCGATCCCGATCTTACTAAGCTAAGCTGGTGAGAAATAAAAATATCCAACATGGTCTCGAAGATTGTTTGTGTAGTTCAAGTGCACGCAAAAATGTAATATGCAATAATATCTGGCTAAATATGTTTGCCATTCAACACTTGTAATACCAAGGGTTTTGTTTTGTATTATCTTTATACAGCACCTCCCAGAAAACAAGGTATGTTCCACTATGAACGTTTGAAAATGAAGTACAGCCCTAATTTGACTTTTCTACGGATCTTGTGTTTATTCCGGAATATTCTCAACTGGTTTCTGTAGGTTTGCTCTCGTCAAGCGTAGTAATGGAGAACGGTTTTATTGTTATATACTAAACCAGTCTTGCGGGAATCCTCGCACTACGGTATAAAGGTTTTTTACGTTGTGGAGTGTTGCATACTACGGGTGATGACCCATTTGAGAGATCATCACTGTTCATCATAGATGGTGTTTGTGGAATAAAATATGTATCTTCTTGTAAAGACTTTTTTAGAAGTGAGCATGTTTTAAGCTCACATTTCATTTGACGAAGTTGCGTGTATAAACAAAGAACGATCAGCAACACGTGTAAAAACGGGTTTGATAGACTGATAGTGTTAATCCAGTCTACAGCAGTGTGATTTATGTTCAACGTCACCGGTAGTGCGTGTGTCAAGTAACATTCCCTCCACGCGGGCTCAGTATGGTGCGAAAAACGAACTCTAATGGAAAACAGCCAATGTCTACATTAACGGTGTTTTGAATACCGAGAAGCAAAATTGAAAGGCATTCAGATCCTTTTTATTGTGAACAAGAAGTAAAGGCAGTCCTCAACTGACGATGAAAACGTTCAACTGATCCATAGGCTGCAGGAAGGTGTGGGGTAATACATAAAAAATAATGCGAATTGCGAACCTCTGTCAGTTGTAATGGTAGTAGGCACACAAAAGATGGTTCTAGTGATTGCTCAGTTTGCCGACTGTTTCACTGGGCTATCATGAAGCGAGCAGTGAATTGTGGATATCAACATAGTCTGAAAAAAATGTTGAGCCAACTGTTTTGTGTTCGAAATATAATTCTGAGTAAAAGGCTGCGGGTCCTTTCCACATTACAGATTATACGTATCCTGATTCTGTCGTTGCGCGAATCGGAACGAAATAGTGCTGTGGATAAAAAATGAATAGAAGTTGATTAAAGTTGCTCCGAATATCCTTACTGCTATGGTTAATCAAACTTATGACTAGTAATCTTGTCAGGCTTGAATCGAACCAACTCAAAAATTAAAGCCTGAATTCTGTATCAACAAAACAATTAGGTTTTAGAGATATATGATATACCAGTCAGTTACTGAAATTACTATCTCAAGATCAAGTAAACCTAAAACCAAATGTTGCGTATTATTTTGAATTAGCTGTTTCCAAAACACCGTGTTTGTTCCACATTTCTATGTCAAATACAGAATATCCCGGAATATATAAATACCAAATATGTTTTTAAAAACTTAAAATATCCGTTTTCATCCGTTTGATTCTGTTGTATTGTGTAACAAAATCTTATTAACTGAATAGTCTTAATTGATCCACGGAATCTCTGAGTAACACATCAAATTGTTCGCCAGTTTAACAAAAGATTACGATACACAGTGTTGTTAACGAGAACTTCCAATTACAAGGGAATATTACTTTTGATCCTAAGTGGAAGATGTGAACGTCTTTTTTCAGAGACCATACTGGTAGAATTGATAGTTAATAATGCCCACCCAGGATATTGTAATAAAAGTTCACAGCTTTTCGTGTTGGAGATGGTTGAAAATTGATTCTCTCTAATGCTGACAATATTTTATTTAAGTTGAGCATCTTACAGGCATCACTCGGTGGTTTTTTATCATGACTTAGGCGAAAAAATCTCAACAGCGGCATCTTGTTATAATATCCGCGCATTTCAATGAAACAGAGTCTGACAGAAGCTTAATCTAAATGGGGTTATTGCTTTCAACGCTGTTCGAAAACCACATCATATACAGTTATTGGTCGACCTGTTAGTGCCAGAGAAATTGTTCATTTGAAATGGAACTGTTCCATTATTCGATACGCTTAAGAGCATGGAAGCGGCCTGCTAATGTGATGTGAATCCATGTTTGACGTCGGCCGACTGGAACCAAAAATAAATCATGCAACGTTTTCATGTCTAAAGTAATACTTTTCGTATCTGAGTATAAATATCAGTCTAATTATTTCATATGGACACTGAATTTATTTCTAGTTCCAAATTCATAAACGCGAAAATATTAAGAAGTTACTATTAAGCATTTAGCGGGAAAAATGCGAGCAGCACAGTCCGGATTTGTATTGACAGGTCATTTAATTTAATCAAGCGTCAACTGACAAACATTGCGCTCGGTTGCTACCCGAGGTCTCTCTGACCAGCTCTACTAACGTACACCCACGAGTCAGACGACAAAAGAGAATGCCGAGTGGAGAAAAACGTTTATTACCAACAAGGAATATATGGGTAAATCAAAAAACCACAGCACTGATCCTGTAGCCTGTCAGTCCGAGTTGTCACTTCGGTCTGATATATAAGTTGATTTCATGAAAACCGTTACAGGTCAAACCATCGATTCGCAGGTCTCGTTTGTTAGACCTCAGCAGATTTGATCTCGTTTGATTGCGGCTAACGTTCAGAACCACAAGATTTACTCATATCGATGATGCACTTTTCGCAGTCACAAAATGCTACCTCAATATTCCATGAACAAATATCTTGATTTACACAATCATAATTGGGTTATGTACTTGTGATCTAACACTTTTTTGACAAAATACCCGATAGTGCCCTACAAGCTCACTGATTCTAATAGTCCACTAATCTTTCAATACAAACCAATCCTGATTGTTCAGCATGTGCCAGTCTAATGCAGACAAAACGAACCGGGGCGAGCTGTTGGTGTTTAGATGAAATGCATGAAAATATGTATTATGCAATAATATATATCTAATGATGTTTGCCATCAAACATTTGTGAAACAAACAGATTTATTGCCTATCATATTTTAACAGCACGTCCTGAAACACCAGGTATGTTGGACTATGAACGTCTGAATATAATGTGCCAGCCCACTAGTTTACTTTTCTGCCAATCTTCAGTTTATTGCGACATTTCTGCAACTAGTTTCTGACAGTTTGCTCTCGTCATACGTACTCAAGTACAACGGTTTTTTTGTTAAATACCGTTTGTCTTCTGAGTGGATTCTAACCATAAAATAAATGATCAAATACAATAACATGAATATTCATTGATAATGAAAATACTATATTAACATGTATTAACAATTATTACATCAACACTAATAAATCAATTACTGGTCATACAAATATCCGATTTGAAAGAAAGACACGTTTCCCGTGTAAATGAATGTTTCATAATGAAAATAATTGAACTATAAAAACAACTGATGAAATACGTAACGTAGTCGTTGTGAGGTTGATGATCCACTGACGAAATTAACACTGTCATTGAAAAATAGATCAAGACTCAATAACTAGATGGCGGGCAAGGAGAGATTCGAAAGAATGCCTGAATTCTCTATTATTTGAATATGAAGCAATATCATTACTACGCGTAGATAAGGTCCGTTTGAAGTTGTTGAGGACTGGTTAATGCCGGTATCAATTATCAGGATACATGGCTTTGATCAATCTGTCAAATTCAATGATGTGCCGATCCGAAATCATTTCTCGAATTAAAACGGTGTGAGAATCTAGTCACTCGCGTAATCTTCTTCAGCCTGTTTCAATTAAAAAGGACTTCATTTTCAAAAAGAATGGGATTCATTTCTAAGGATTCATAATGCAAGGATGGAACACTGTAAGTTGAACAGAGGCAGTCTATCCAGAACCAATCAGGTACATGAAGATTCTCGTTGAGTCAATGATATAAAATGTTCTAAAGATGGTTGCACTAACTGCAACTCTTCGATAGTAAACATCATGGTAAACGGGACAGACTTCTTTGACAATTCGGATGTATCTTTTAAAATGTGCGTAGATGAATTTTCTGGTAACATTTACGCGGTGACCGTTTTGTCGCCAAGCGGGCATTTCAGCGAGCCATAAGAGAGAAAACGTCAGGTCATTCAATGTCAACGAGTGGCAACTAACATACATTCACGAACCTGTTTGGGTAAATCAAACAACCACAGCACTGAACCTGAATCATTTCAGTCCGAGATGTCACTTCGGCCTGATATATCAGTCGATTTCGTGACAAACGGTACAGGTCAAGTCGTGGACTCGCAGGTCTCGTTTGAAAGGCCATAAGGAATTTGAACTCGTTTGATTGCAGCTAACGTTTTTCATCGGTTCATGTTTCCAAATTGCTGTTGCTTTAACCAAAATATTATGAATTCGCATTTGTCATCTTTTAAATGTTTGGCGCTGCTAGCTCTTAGTCATGTTCTCAAATATTTTGATGCGCATCAATTCACCTTCAACAAAGTTTCTGCATGTCTTTTTCTGGCAACCGAATATCATTCAAATGTTGGATTCATGTCAATGACTTGTATAATGACATTTTTTATTGAAATATACTTCAACTTTGTACCATTTCACTCTATCGAATGCGTGAAATTCACTACTCATTAATATTCAACTCAACGTGGATCATGAAAATCATGTTTTAATCCAAGGATTTCACAGCCAACGGCTGGGTTGTACTCATTCGCTCAAACACGACCATGCTAAATTAGATACAAAGTATATCGGGAACAAATACAAATGAGTTTCCTTGTAATTACGAATACCGTATTAAGCGTCTGTTTCATTATCTGTCGCACGCAATATACGCTCAAAACCTCAAATTTTGATCTCATTTTCAAGAATGGGTGATGTTTTTAAGTTTGATACGACATCTTACAATGCACCACAAACGTGAGAGTATCCTGTAGTTACCATACAGCAGGATGGTAGTTTGAAATAAACGAATAATATTCTTGCCCGGCTTCATTTGCGTGCACACTCGTACGTCTCTAAATACAATGCACTCTGGATTTGCCCTCTCGTGTTATAACTGACTAAACTGGCTACTGCACTAGAAATTACTGAACACATTAGAAATGTTACACATCGTGAACCTGTCGCGTCGCAAATCGGAACTAAATAGTGGTATGGATAAAAAATACAGAGAAGATGATTGAAGTTGCTTGCATTTTTCTCTCTGTGTGGAGCTACTGACGTTAGGACTGGTAATCTCGTCTGGCCAGAATTGAACTAAATCGAACATCATAGCATGACCTCTACATCACGAAATCATTAGGTTTCGGAGATATATGATATACGTGTCATATATTCCATACATTCTTTCAATCCAATAACTTAAAAGTGAGAAATGTTTTCCAGATAAATTTGATTGTGTATCTTTGAAATTGTTATCACAATATTAAAAAAACCTAAAACCAATTATTTCTCATTCTTATGAACAGCTGAATCTGATTGTATGTTTCATTTCTACGAATTAAAACACAAAATATCCCGGAATACATAAATAACAATAAATTTTTGTTATAATTTCACAAAACTGTTTTCGCCGGTTTGCTTTCATTTATTTGTATATCAACAAATACTTTAATTGATTGTTGGGCAATTATAACGGCATTATTGTCAAATGATTTTTTTATTACTGACATTTTGATCTGTGAAACGAAACTCAAATGCGGATCATCAAACATATAATCATTTTGTGTATAAAGGTCCATGGTCCGTTTAGAAAAAAATGCATTTGCAACTCACGTGTGCAGTTATCATCGAAAACCGTTTACATAAGAGTTCTATATATGAGCGCCACGCTATTTAGATTCTTCCCACTAATTTTGGTATGATGAATGTCGAAGAGGATTTGAAAAATAAGATATGAATTTGTAATTTTTAGACGCCCAAAACAGTCATCATCATCATGATTGATGACCATGTCAACATTACATTTGTAGATGATTTAACCTGGTGGACTGAAACAAAAAAATAATATTTGCAGGCATTTCAGTCAAAGATTCACATACAGACTCCACGGCTGATTTCGTTTAGTTTGTACTCATCAGCTAGGAACAGTACGATGGGATACTTCGCCAGTAGAAACATTGAAGAAACGGTAAACATGAGCCAATGTCGGATATATTTGGCACAAAAATTCAGTTTTGATAGGTCCCCAACCAGCTTTATTGATGTTAAATCCATGGTTTTTAACAGAAATTCTCATTTGCATACATCCATCTGGCGCACTCACGAAGATCTGTTCTGTGTTGCTGGCATTCTTAAGTTCGCAGAACAATCAACCAGAATCGGGAATATACAAATGTTTCACAAAAACAATTTTTATTGCAATTGTGGTAGCACTTCCATGTAAGAAATATAAATACTGAATTCTGATATTCATCAACACGTGAATAACGAAGATTCTGTTATCATTATTCAAAGTTGGATCTCATCATGTTGAGCATTTGAATTTTTAATCCACGAACACACAAACAAACACATAGAGATATTCGCAACTTGAACGGTTGATCGATAAAAATAATTTGGGTTCACCGCAAATATTCTACACCAATGAATGCTGTATTGTCATATTTTAGACGCGGATAATGAGTCACTTGACGTTAAAAACACAAGATTCACCTGAGATGACCTGTGTAGTATTTCAAATATTTTTTCAGCATAAACGGCTAACTATTTTTATATTGTTATACATTTATATCGAATGACAGTAATATGAAACAGTTTTGACTCCATTAATACGAAGCATTACTTTCTTTTTTTGAACAGATGAGGATCCATGGGATAAACGCCGTGAGTTTACTTCAGAGAATGTGGTACTCTCACGTATTCGCGAAAATGTCTTATTATAAAAATTAGCGGCCTTCACACTGTAATAATGAAAACGGACTTTTTGTTGATTTGGAGCATGTGAGGTATCTTAAAATAGATATGGCATTGAACAATTGTCATGGTGTGTCATATTGATTGATATATAACAGCTACGGAATGTAAAACAAACTGCATAAATAAATTGATGGCGATGTATCATAACTATCCAGAAACTACTCGTTAGTGACAGATTATTTTAAAAAGGACAAAATCTTATTCACACTACGGCAGGATTTTTTACTTGTAGTTAAGCTTTATTACATATCTCATTATCAGGATAAATGGTAATCGGTTTCTCCTAATTCAAATAATCACTTTCATATTATATTATTGGCATGTGAAAGAGAGAAACAACGTAACTCTCCATTAAATCTAAGCATGGTACGGCATTTGTGTAAAACGAGAATGTTCCATTTCAATGGAATATTAATTTTCAACATAAATGGAAGATTTCAACGTGTTGTTTCTGAGACCATACATGTAGAATTGGAGTTCGTACACACACTGCCCAAATGGATCGGTGGCCATGTTCACCTAGGATATCCGACTCAGAGTACATAGATGTTAGAGTTGGTGATTTTTTGAAATTGATTCTCGCCAATCTTGACAATAACTGGGTTATTCTAAGCGTCTGACAGAAATACTATGTTGTTGATTTTTAACAGTATTCGCACGAACATATCTAAACAGCAGCATTCTAATATAATTTAATGCGAAATCCGTTAAAATTCGAAGCAGGAAATGATTATTTGTAGGAACAAAATAAGAACAAACAAATAGCAGCATTTCAACTATGGTTATTTGAGCAACCGCAGTTTTGCTTTGAAGAAAAGGACGAAAGTATACAGAGCGTCAGTGCTAAATGCCCTGATGAATGTAAGTGTAACCTGGACTATCTGCATAAGTCAAACATGAAAAATTGCTTGAAACTGCAGTTCCTAACTCACATCAATCACATTTAACGATTTACATGATAGTGCATCCATCAATCCATCAACCAATCTGTCCATACATCCATCCATCCATTTATCCAACCATCCATCCATCAATCCATTTATCCATCCATCCACCCACCCACCCATCCATCCATCCATCCATCCATCCATCCATCCATCCATCCATCCATCCATCCATCCATCCATCCATCCATCCATCCATCCATCATCCATCCATCCATCCATCCATCCATCCATCCATCCATCCATCCATCCATCCATCCATCCATCCATCCATCCATCCATCCATCCATCCATCAATCCATCCATCCATCCATCCATCCATCCATCTATCCATCCATCAATCCATCCATCCATCCATCCATCCATCCATCCATCTATCCATCCATCTATCCATCCATCCATCCAGCCATCCATTCATCCATGCACCTATCCATTTACATATCCATCCATCCATCCTTACTAATGAGATAGTCCTAAATTTGCGTTTTCTATTTTGTTTACGCTGGAAGTTTTGAAACGGGTTTCATGTACGCGAGATGATACTTATCGTGGTCCTGTCGTTGCGTGAAATGAAAAAATAGTGGTGTGGATAAAAAATAAATAGCAGTTGATCAAAGTTGCTTCGAATGTTTTCAGTGTTTTGAGCAATCGAACTTAGGACCGGTAATATTCTTAAAAAATCTGTATTTGCATGCATTTTCCATACACATATCGCACGTCATGGTTCTTCCTTTTTGCACGTATTTGGCGAAACAATATTATCAGTGTACACATGTGTTGATTACTATATTTTGCTATGTCTGTGTGTTCAAGTTGTTGGAAAGATGCTTCAAAAGCTGAGTGAGTATATTCATTTTATTTATTGATGTGAAAATAAATTTGTTTTCATCTAGAAATTTATGTGTTGATTTTAATAACACGAAGTGTTTCGAGTGAATTTTTCAACTAATATATCAAACGGTTTAAAGAGTTTCGACCCCGAAAACCTATGATATTTTTTTCGACGGCTTTGTTTTCCAATTCACAAACACATTCATCGATTTTGGATTTCTTGGGTCTATTTTTAACCATGGGTAATCTTCAATAACGCATAATTATATTACTTAACAATGGTGCTTTCGAGGTATTGATATTTCGATAATTCACTCTGAATGACTATAAACCATTCATGTCACTTAAACCACAAAGACAGTAAAGGTGTAATGTTTGCAATTTTCACAGTACATTCTCATAAATTGTAAAACAACAATTGATTTTATTAATTGTTGATAGATCATAATGCAATCAATTATCAAACAAAATATGCCGTAATCAATCAACAACCATTAATTGTTCTGTTATAACTTCACAAATATGTTTTCGGCTTGATTCTATTATATTGTTTAACAACAATTAATTCAACTGATTGTTGGAAAATTATAAAGGAATTATTGTCAAATGATTTGTAATAACATATATTTAATTACTGACAATTAGGTTCTGTGAAACGGAACACGAAATCGAAGCATTAACCACAAAATCATTCCCTGTCAAAAGGGCCATGTCTAGTTAACCATAAATTGCATTTGTAACTCACGTGTGAAGCAAAGATCGTAAAACCGTTTTCATATGATTGGCGGAAATGAGCGCCTCACTATATTGGTGGTTTTAAACTTTCAGCCTTTCACTTTGCAGTTTAATTCCACTAACGTTTGGATGAATAAAGTGAAGGAGGATTTGATAGAGAAGATATGTATTTGTGATTAGCTGACGGCGGATGCTGGGTTACGACGGTCCAGTATAGTGATTAAATAATTACGGCGATATAATCGCGGGGCGGAAGGCCTCGATTTTTTCGGCATTGCAAAGAAACAGCCTCAAAATTTCACATTTGAGTGATTTGTTTGCGACGATTTTAGAATATTCAGTGCCGCTTCCTTGATGACTTTCCAACACGGTCGACATCGATATGTTTATTATCTGTGGTGAACTGCGCAATGAAGTCTATTTGGCGAATTTCTGTTGGAGAATATCGGTCTGTCGTAGAAGAGAACGTATAAACGATTGGCTTGTGATCCGCTAACACAATTGAGGTGCGTCTTTTGAGTAGGTAAATGAAGTGTTCCATAGCTAACTAGGTAAATAGCGAGACATTTGCGTCCAAAAGTGCTATACCTAGTCTGTGCGGGTTGGAAATTTCTTAAGAAAAATACAGTGGTTGAATGTCTCTGTTTTTCTTGTTGCCGCAATGCTTCGACTGCAATTTGCGATGCGTCAGTTTTCAATTGACTCATAGCGAAAACGTTAATCAAAAGTTATATAACCTTGACGAATACGGATTCTGCTGCATCTGTAATTTATAGCTTTTTTAGGATTACTTCCAAGAATATCAGTAAGCGGTTGGAGTAGCTTAGCGGAGTTAGGAATAAATCGTCCATAATAATTAACGACCGTGTAAGCTCTTGATTGATTATGGCATCGGATATTTTAGTTTGGATCGTGTCTTTTCGTTTAACGGTCTCATCTTATTACTGCTAATTCCTCGGTCAATGAAATCGATAGTCAACTGACCAAAACGAATTTGGCCGGATTTATAAGAACGCCGTATTCTGTAAAACGATGAAAGATATAAGGAAGATGTCCTACATGCTCCTCGTGTGATGAACTGGCTAATAATACGACGTCGATATACACCAGGATCCAATAATAAAACTGTGTAGCTATGCACAAACGAATGGCTATGCGAATAAATTCGAAAAGACTCGATGAAGTTATTACCGCAGTCTTAGCAATATCATCATGGTCCACATGAATCGGGTGGTATTCACGTACGATGTCTATTTGAGAGAAAACTTATTTTGTGTCAAAGCTAAGCGGAGCATCGTGAATGTACGGAATATGGTATCGGTTAGGTTGTGTAATGATATTTACGCACAGTAAAACAGTGTAATACAGTAAATACCGTTTATAAGCTCGAGGGTATTTGCTATCAAAAAGCGAAGCGGAATGCACGTCTGAGTCCGAGATCAAGTTTCAAACGTTTTTCAACATAAGTAGAGATTTTAGATTCATGATGGACGTAATTCTCAACTTCGCGGTATAGCGCTAACCTCATCGCCGGTGTCAACAATAGAGATGAGTTGAGTAGAAGAGTCGTAGCAGTATAGTAGGTGACTAACGGGTTTGTCAGGATTGATCTTCGTCAATATTGAAGGTCTACTTAGACAAACCGACAAGTTTGCTGTCAGCATTATGATATGTACAACCAGGGCGACACTTGCGCGCTGCCCACTTCAACCGACGGTGGAAATATTAGAACCATTTAATTTCTGGAGTAAGAGAACGGCTTCTATTTACGGACCGACTCCGACTTCTAAATTCAGGGGTTTTGGAAATGTATGGTTCCATTGCTGATAGTTTCTTAATCAGCATTACTACGGTGCCCTGAATGTTCGAAATTTCACTTCCTTCTGATACTCCATTAATGTTGATTCTGTCGAAGCGTTTTTGAATTTCATCTGCGCCATCAGCCAAAGTGTCAAGACAATTTTCGTGAACAAACGGGACACGAATGATAGTGGTGCTGGATGACAATGAATTTTCCAAAGTTACTGTAAGACAGAATCGTCTAACTTTGTGTTGCCCACGAAAGAACGCATGTGACACAAAATCTGTGGAGGAGTCCTATCTCTATTTTTCACATCAGCAAACAGTTGCTTCAGCCTGGCTCCATAGAAGACATAATGAGCCTAAATAAAGTAGAATTCAGCTTGTCCGTCGGTAAATTGGCGTGCATGAAGTCGATGATGTGTAGTATTTCGTTTGTGATATAATACCTCAACTGTGATCGTACATGGTAAAATATGACATCTTGCGTGGGAAACCCTCTTAAACGAAACATGTTCCGTAACTGTATTAACCAGACTTGTGGGTTAGCAGTGTGAAATGCTGAGGTGTGGCAGCCAATAACGTTCTAAAGAAACAGTTGAGTCAAAATATGTTATGCAAAATAATGAGAATTTTGAGCAATAAATGGACAACGGGTTCTCCAATTATGAGGTGGATAAGTGCACAATATAACAGAAACTTTTTACAGAACACAGTAACGAACTCACAATGCGTGGAAATCCAAAGTCTTATGCAATTAAGAAGATCGATAAGCGGATTTGCAGATCAAGTGCCACATTGTCCATATTAAACTCCTAAAAATAAGACAACGTCATTTGGATTTGAAGACAAAGATGAACGTATACAGCACATTTAATTTTAACTAAAACTATCGGCGCTACATGCTCTCATGTTGTTTCAAAAGAGAGTGTTTTGAGTATCATTCGGAAGCGCTAGATAAGCGCTCATCGATAAGGCACTTTGTACCCTCACGAGAAAGTACCTCAATTTTCCATGAACACATATCTTAATTTAACACCATCATGTAAAAAGTATGTGAGATTCATTAAGTTTGAAAATCCTGTGACTTTTTTTACAGATAGTTTCATTGTGCCGGTTTTTTCACAACTTTTTTCATGTATACGAAATGTTATGTATCGTGATCCTGTCGTTGCACGAATCGGAACGATATAGTGGTGTGAATAAAATATATATAGAAGTTGATTAATTAGGCTTCAATTTACCTCACCGCTTTGGGCAATCGACCTTAGGACCGGTAATCTCGTCAAGCTTAAATCCAGCCAACCCGAACATTGATATGAGAATTATTTATCAACAAAATCATTAGGATTCAGAGATATATGATATACGTGTTATTCATCTCACACATTTTTTCAACGCAATAAGATAAGGTTGAGAGATTTGGTTCGAAGACATTTCATTACTTATCATTAAAATTAGTAATCCAAGAAGGAGGAAACATTAAAACAAATAATTTCTATTATTTTGAAACAGCTGCTTCCAAAACACGCCGTATGTTTCGCTTTTATGTGATATTATTTTCAAATATCCTGCAAAAACAAGCATATTTCGTTTAGTGGAACTTAGAGTATTGAATACCGTTCGATTGCGGTTGACGTTTCCTAACTGGACGTGTTCCCATAAATGCGTTTGCTTGGACCAAAATTTCAGGAGTTGGCTCTTGTGTTTTGAGATTCAGAATGAAGAAAAACAATTTACTTTATAATAATCATGGAACGAAACTATAGATAAAAATGTATATATAATCATATAATACTTAAGGTTCGATTTGAATATAGATAAACTGTTTGAGCTTAACAAACCTGAAGGTAGGGAATTCCAAACAATGCACACACGCACCGAATTAAAATACCTGAGACAGGTACTTGCAAACACAGCAACAGCTGTTGCTGGATGTTTGAAAATGAAATAATATATTCAGAGTGTGGGAAACAGTAGTGAGTATTTTGTATGCAAAGATGAAATAACCTTGCATTCTTCTTTGCGCCACTGTCTTTATCTCCAGTCGTCTGAGTTGACTGGCGGATTGTACATTTTCAAGTACAATGACAATTTACAAGCTCAACGGTATATGCGGTCCAGAAATAAGATGCATTTAGGTGCCATTGTGTATAGGCTTGTGCAACTTAGTCTAGAACCGGTTGTATATATGTGTTCATCATGAGAGGAAAACACTTCGTGGAAAAACTTCAAAATATCCGCCAAGCAGCCGAGACGCACATTTGTAAACCACTTCGCATTGTAGACCATTTTTCAAACTACCGCAAATCCAGACACCAAGGTCTTTATCTTCTTGTGTCTACTGCAGGTTTATGTCGCCGAGCTAGTATTGATAGGAAGAGCCAAAGTCATGACCGATTTGAATGATCTTCGAATTTTGCATATTTAATTGCAGTATATTTTCGGATGACCCATTGTTAACAGCATTTAAATCATTTTGCTGCAAAATACATTGATTAGAATTGCTGAATTGCCCGCATACTTTTATAACGTAAGAATAAATACCGTCTTACTGTCATTTGATATTCGTATATTGTTCATGTACACTGAGAACAGTATTGGTTTAAGCACCGAACCTTGTGGAACACCGCTAGGTAAATCGACTTTTCCCGATGATGGGCCGTCCAGACGAACTCTAGTGTGTTTATTGCTGAGTTAAGCATTATCAATTCATATAGTCTTCTGCCAATCCCCTGTTTATTCAGCGTTTTCAACAGCAAATTATGAGCAACATTGTCGAATACTTTAGAAATGTTTAAGTAGCACGCAGGAATACAACCCTTCGCATCTACAACCCACGTCCGATCGTCTGAGCGTGTCAGCAAATTTGTTATGCAAGATCGATTTCTGCGTAATCCTTGTGGGTAAATGCAGAAAGTGGGTTTGTTTCCAGATGAACCACGAGTTCTTCCATTATTATTTGCTCAAAAACGTTTGGTACTGAATACAGCAATGTCACTGGCCTGTAATTTGTAACTTCATAACGGCAAACACCTTTGTAAATGGGTATTATTAGTCACAGTTTTCACTGTCTTCAGTGGATCAAATTATCAAACATGCAGGGTAATGGTTCAGATAGCTGCGCATGGCAAGATTATAGCAGCTATGGGGTTCTTTTATCTGGTCCTGAAAATTTATTTACGTTTAATTTCCGTAAGTGCTCCGCTACCACCAGTCAATTAATCAATACTTCACTCAAAGTCGATCGGTCTAGTCGAATGATTAGTTCCTGATCAGGCTCCGTCGATTTCGTGGCACAAACATCGACATAAAATTCTGCTGCCTGCGGTCTGATTAATGGATTCTTTGAAGACGGACGAAGTTTTTAGTGCAAAACCTCCTTGTGTAATATTTGTACTATCGTTACCATGTGTATATGAAAGCTTCAGATTCTAGTGCATCTCAGAAGTCAATTCAGATTGGATAGCTTGGTCATCATCCCGAATTAGGATGATAAATATGTGTTTCGTAGTCGTGTTTATTATGCCCAAGAACCAGCTGTGTGGTTAGCCTTTAAAAAAACTCCGATGCTACTATCCTTTGTTTCATCCATTTTTTAGTCGGTCTTCGTAAATAATATTTAATACGTTAAGACGTTTTCTTCGAAACAGACATTAGCTGTTTCTTCGATATAGATTATAGGTGCTGTAAGAAAAAATGGCAATGACTATCCGGATCGGAGTAAACCAGTTGTGCTAAATTAGTGATTTGTAACACGGCACGCAGAGCACCGCAGTCCACATATTCAGCGGATTTCGTTTCGATACTTCTGCGCTAGCGCTACAAACGTCCTCGATATCTAGGACAACGTGATCGCTTAGTCGGATTGACGGTTTATAAACGACGTTCCTAACGGATCTCATATGATCTCATCTATGTATTAGGTCCGAGGTGGACGGCTGGTCTGATCCCCTCTTACGGGTAAATCCAAAAACGTGGTTATAAAGTGTACGTAATCCAAGACGGCTCGAAATTCATATTCAAGTATCTCTGATGGATGATCATCTCCGCTATAAAGCTGGAAAAATGTGAGATTCTACATTATAAATACTTCAGTATTGTATCGAGTTGTTAAATAGCGCAAGGCATTATTTCGTTTATTATTTAGGTCGAGAGTTGCTGTGGAAAACGACAGATCACTGCAATATTGCATTGATCTCCTAAGGTATGAGGCAGAGAGCACTAAAGTGTCATTTACATCAAGGGTCTGGTCGTGCTGATCCTCCGCTATTACCAGAAAGGTCACCCCGGAATATAGACATGCTGGGCAATGAGAGTTCTTTATCAGACGATGAGGCATAGAATCACGTTTCTCTTATTGCAACTGTGTCTGGCGCCGTTTCAATACACATCTTAGACAATTCGAATAATTTGTTGGAAAGGCTGTTTGTGTTTGTATAGATGAACTCAATTTTGATTTGGAGTGCTGAAATCTTCTTATTCGCTCAAACTTGACTACGATAAATTAGATGTAGTATAGTTGAAAATACCGTATGAGACGACTGTTTTGTTATACGCCGCGCTCTTGAATAGCTGTTCTGATAGTTGGGACAGACGCTCGCTCGGTAGCAACTTTCAAGAGTTTACCGCACGCGTAAATGTTGCTTCGGAAAATTTATGTTAACCGTACGGAATGCAAAAGAATAAGATCAGCTCGAAAATTTTACGTTGGAGCTCTAAATAATGTAATCTGGCTTCGTTCATCCTCGAACGTGATGAGGCGAATAATATGCAGACCTTTGCATCCACTCCAAAGTAACGCACGAGTCTCAACGAAATAGAGATCAGGTCACAAAATCAGCTTATAATTTGCCACATAATAGATTTATCTTTCTGGCTTTATCAGAAAGTTTAATATGCGGTCTGTACTATTGTCGAATGCCGTAGGCGAACATTTCGGACGGAAAGTTCACCGCGAATCCCGGTGTCACATGCATTGTGTAAAAGTTGTGTCAATGATGCAAAAACATGAAGAATTTAGTAAGTAGATAATGCTAAAATTCAACAAAAAAATAGGAAAAAAGAAGCCAGCGGAAATTGGTTTTCTGCACTGAGAAATTAAGGGCACCAATAATATAATTTGGGCGATGTTCACCTTTTATCAATTTCCAAGATAACAGCAGGTTTTTAAAATAACAATTTCTTTATTATTATTCATACTGTTTGAAAATAGTTTTTAATGCATGATTGCATTAACAAGTCTCTACTGCTCTTTAAACCGTATCCGCAATTATGATAAATAATAATAATAAATAAATCGTTTCGTTAAAATATTCTCTAGTACAGCATACTTTATTACCACAATAATATATTATTTTTCTTCATAACAGCGTCAAGCAAATTGAAGTGAACTCTTTACTTTGCATGCACGAAATGATGTTTCTCAAATTTGAGAATAAATACTGGAATTCATAAAGTTATTCTGTCATCCGAAATCTAAAACGAGTCCCAAACTTCTTAAGAAACAAAATTTCAAATATTTCAAAGACTGGGTTTCACGAAACACATGCCGATTGTATTCATTCATCTGGAAAACCGTATAAACATTGATGTGTCAAACGTATCATGTCCATAAATTAAGTTTGTTTCGAAATTGGAAGATTGTCGTCAATAGTTTAAGTAAATCAAATGTTCTAATCGAATTTTTAAATAGTTATATTATGGTCAAAATGAAAATATTGAAACGAAACATAGTGCATTATAGTAGGTCAACTCTCTCGTATTGCAAACCAATTCAAGCTCTAAGGGTTCAACACGAACCAATATCACATGATGACCAGAAAAGTGATAATAAAACACCGGATGTTGACAAGAGGTAATCTGTTAACGGATGACATGGGATATTTGCATAATGAATGCATTGTGAACCGGAATTCGAAACGATAATGCAAATCAGGTGCGAGCCTGACGTGCAAATGCTTCTTATATGCATACTCAGTTTGTGTGATAAAGAATCATTGTAATGATTATCACATACACATCAAACAGATGACCTGGTTGTTTCATCTCTTCAAATTGAGAGAGTAAGACCGGTTTGAATGATCCTTGAAAAAGTGTTATAATGATCGACAACGATATACTTAAAGATCACTGTTAAAAAATGTGCTCGAGAAGAATCACGATGCTTGAATAAAGAAATACAACTGATTATGGAATAAGCACTAAATGCGCTACTGAACGACCAACATATTGTGGTGCTCGCAACCCCATCGTTTACACATCAGTTTCTGGCAGTTTGCCATCATCTTATTAAAACAGTAAAATCGGTTTCAGTGACACTTCAAACATTAGTGTTAATGTAAATAAAGTATACTTGTATGTCGCTGTAGAATGAAGCTCGTACAGACAAGCACGGAGTTATTCGGTTTGTTTTATGAGATGCTTTGTTGTGATCACACCATTTTGAAAAACATAGAGATCAATAAACTTGATGAGATTTCATCGTGGCTAACATATAATTATACGGGTGTTTTTGGCCATAAGACGTTCAACGAGATCTATATCAGTGACACAAACTGGTTTGCACGCGATTTGACAGATCGTAGTACTTTTGAGTATGTATGAGTTTAATAATGGAGGATAAACTTTCAGGGTATTTTTGGATGTTTACGTCACCGTACAAATGTGCTCTCGGGTATTTATAAAATGCGAATGCGTGTTATTTAACCGACGAAATTTTCACTTATACTATATTTGAATGAAATATATTCTGTTTTATTTAAAAGCAGATAAAGCGCTTTCTTGCACAAACAACCATCTTTCAAATTAACTCCAGTTCAAGGATTGCAAACAGCACAAAGTTATCTAAATACGGATTATCGTACAAGCTAGTTGGTTTAACACATCTGAGTTTGCATAAGCACATGCATTTGATCAGGTTTAATTGTGCCAACTATGATCAATAGTGTCTCGCTATTGTGAACCCTGTCTACAGTTTTTTGCATTGTTTAAGGCATGCGAATTCTCATATCATTGACACTATCACATGCGATAAGATATCATGAAACCGATCACGGTTTGTATGTGTTTGTTCAACTTTCTTTTTATTCAAATTTATTTGATAAGTTTGGAATTGCTCTTTATTTATGCTACCACTATTAACGTTCCGGATCTGGCATGTAGTCAATATTTTCTTGGTGTAAGTGAGATTATTAGTGTCATTCATGTCCTAGGCAATCGTAGACCCTACTAAATGCAGCTAAGATTACCTATGCTACGCGCACTGTTCTAACATGCTTTTACCATTTCTATCAATGGCTGATCTGTTCGATCCTGCAACAATTCAATATTCACGATTTAATGTAAACAAACAGATTGCTGTACAATTTTATAAGAAATACGTACGAAATTTGAACAGGTCGTCAATTCAATGTTTAGGTTCATTTGCTTCAGATAAGGTGCAACATTAATATTACATGTGACATGCAGAGAGGACATTTCTTTATCGATTATTTGCTTATTGTGAGTTGGATATCCTCGACGATCGCGACGCCAATGGATTATCTTGGTTGTGTTTTTTGTTATAGCTGAATGTTGAAAAAAAAATCTGCTTTTTATTCAGTAGTACAGTAAGATGTGAACATGCGACAGCGCCGCATGCGATGGCTTGGTCATGTGTACATAATGGAAATGGTCGTATTCCGAAAGATCCAATCTATGGTGATTTGAAACTAGGAAGTTGACCATTGGGCAGACAGCACTTGCGGTACTTAGACGTGTGCAAAAGAGATATAGAAGCTTTACGCATTGAACAGGCGAGTTGAAAAACTTGCTCTCCACCGCTCACATTGGAGGCACTGTGTAAAGCGTCGTCTGCAAGGTGGGGAGGAGCAGATACAGATCATGCCTGCTGAACGCAGATTTCACTGCCGGCGTGCAACTGACGCCATACACTCGAGTTCTGAATTCCGTTGCTATCGCTGCGGGAGAGATTGTACCTTCTGAATCAGACCGTTCAGTCATTTCAAAAGCTGCAAAACTTGAAAATTCAAGCCATTTTGATTTACATCCATGGTTGACATCGACCGAAGGAGGCCAACACACACAGACAAAGTAAGATGTGAGCTGGAGAGGAATCGTGTTCAGAAATACAGAAAAACCTCAACATTCACTTTCTTAACAAGAAAACGCTTGAAAAATCGGTTTTCCAAATCTTGTATAGCAATGTTTGAGTAGTTAGGAAATTAAGTACGCTGGTTGCGGTGTAAATCCTGCTTGAAAGGCACTACGAAATTGCAAGATTTAAGTTCTTTTGAAAGAGTTTTTCACAAATGCTCCACTGTGACGCTGAAAGCCGTTTCTCATGAGAACAGTTTATATAGCTCCTTAGCACGTTTGAGTGAATGCGCACGGGTGCTTCACACGTGAATTAGTGCAAAGAAGCCGTTCATTATGAAGTCGCTTGAACCCTTTGAGATCATAAACGTTTCAATTAAGTCAACTTTCAAACGACGGTGCGTACGTGAGAATAGTTCTAGGAAATTCAGACGTGCTGCGTAATTTTTCCATCGCTGACCCTCAATCATGCCACTTGCGAGACACTCTATGCATTTGAATCGGTCGATGTCTTTCTTGTAGTAGGCCTACCGCATTTGACAAAATATTCTAAACGCAGCCAACTATTACCTTGTAAGTTTGCAGGAATCCATTAGATTGTCTGTTTTACAGCTCTTTTTTCAGTAGGCAAATTAAATTGCGTGCAAGCTGAGCTTCATTGGCACATTGCCCTTAACCATTTGATATCGGACTAAACCATTACAACTCAAATCACACACACACTATGCGGTGTTAACGCTGAGATTATTTCCCGACACCTGGAGCGAGTTCGTATTATCAAGTGCTGACAAGAAATTAAGTGGAAAGTCAAACTGTTATGCCCAGTTTAAGATTGACGCAAGTTCGTGCATCATCAGAGATGAAAAACATTATTGGACCGAGTACTGAACGTTGTGGGACACCCCTCGTGGATTCACAAATTCAGGATATTCCGACATCTATCATGACTCTGAGACAGGCAACTTACAACACATGTTAGTGGATTAAAGGTGACGCCAACATCCTTAACATTCTAACGTTGTTAGAAGTGATCGATCGGAAGCCATAGATATACCTATGTAACTTGGAGGTATGGAACTCCTTTCTTCTCAATATTGCGTATAATTTTCAAAATAGGTCAGCATGTCAAAGATGAATGAGCATACGTTACTAAACCTGTTTTATCCGAGAACGAATTTCATGGCTCTTAATCTGCCTGATGAAACTGTCACACACCAAGACGTTCAATACCTTCAAAACTAATTAAATTAGCGATACAGGACCGTATATGTTCGGATCCGAACGACTGCCATTTTCAAAGATTAGTTAAATAACTCCCCGGTTTTCAATTCCGGTGATAGGATTCCCGCATTTTATTTGTTCAACTATATCAAATTTTGGGTCTAATAGCTAAAGCTTACATGACTTTAAAATAGCAAGCTTCATCCTACATACCCACGTGTATTTTTAAACGTTTAGCCAGCTTAAACGCTTTCTAAAAAACGTATGATTTACATCGACATCAGTTAAGCTTCCCACCTCTATTGAACGTGCAAACGTGTTGGCAGGCAAACATATATCAGACTTGCAGATAAATCTTTCCCAAGGAATCAGCTGCATCCTTCATATTATCTGTAAATCCGTTCACTGTCGAGATGATAATAACTCCAGGTTTAACAATCGTCGAATTTTAGCGATCGTGCGGAGAACATTAGGATTATATTTATCATCATCCGATTGTGGTATTTGTTTTCTTCGCGAATTAAGGATGATAATTTGTTCCAGAAATGTCAAAACTTCTACAGGATGTGCGTGTTTATGTGGTCTTGTGTGTGTTATATCGCTTATCTCTTCACTAGTGAATGAAGCTGTAGTATTTGAAACAATATGATTTAGCTAATGTTCTAGGATGACGTTTCGTCTCTTTCTAGAAGATTTGTCTTTAAAGGCTGACAAAGGGTGTTTCTGCATTTTTAATTTAGAGATGCCTCTCGCTAGCATATAGATTGCTTCACAAAGTACAAAGTAATCATCCCTGCCGATGATTCTAACAATAACAGAGGCCCTTCTGGTGCTCCGCACGACACATTTCCCCAGTGGACTCTTATACTGTAAAGAATCATATGCTGTTGATTTTCATGTTATGATAAACTTGAAGATTCGTCATTGCCTCTCTGTTGAGCCAAGGAATTAACGTTGATGAAAAAAGGGCAATAGTTCAGTCATCTAGCGGAATTTGTCGCCACGTGATTTTGCGTGTGCAGTTATTCGGTGCAAGGAGATACAACTCGACTGAGCAACTATGTTTTATCAAGAAATCCTTCATTAAAAACCGATCAATAAAAGGGAGCATATGTGCGGAATAATTAATCAGCATCCCGTATTCTAGGTTATACGTTAAATTCTCCTAATTGAAGGTATACCAAAAAATTTGTAGCTAGGTAAATGTGATTTGCGTTATGAACGAAGCCTGTGATCATTACGGTACACTCAACCCTCGGTTAAGACAGCCTCACAGTCTGTGTGAGGCTTACAAAAGCTCTTATTTGCAATAATGCATCGAAGATGCGCGTCTTGTAATGTATTTACTAACTAAGTAAACTCCGTACGTGTGTTCATATCTGAGCCCGCAAAACTGCTAACACAGGTGAAATACGTGTTAATCCCTATTAACAGGCGCATAGAAACAAATTGATTCGCACAGTTTGAGCTGAAAATCCCCGATTGTGTTCTACTTATTGAAAGGAAATACACGTTTGTAACTAGTTTTAGAAGTGCAGTTGAAAGAATTATCGGGTAAAAATCTACTATGCAATGTTGAACTGCCGTGGCGTGAATAGCGGCGGTAAATGTCACTTTTGGAAGCAAATACCACCTAAAATCGGAAGATCAATTAGCATGCAGTTCAGCAAGTTGACTGTTTGTGATGGTATAAATGATATTTTGGTCTCATTCGACAGATACTGTCCAGATGACGTTGAGCAGCCTTTAATTAATAAGGTGCAGATTTGCCATGGTCTGTTATCCGAATTGAGCCCATTTGGATAAACAACGAACCAAAAGTCAGACAACTGTTTTCCGTATAAGATCTGTCACAAAATTCTAGCATATTTATATTACATATGGATTTCGAAAACCGATTTTCTCCAACATCATAGACGTAAGAAAATCAGCAAACATTAACAATGTAAAATGTCACTTAATTCAATCGTGTCTGGCTTCTAATAAAGGTTTCTATCTGTCAGCGTTAGGTTTAAAGAAACGTAACTGATATTTGTCAAGAATGATGCAGCCAAGCCTTCATTGTATTAATCCAAGTTCGGTAATTAAAACAATATCGTGATCAAAATGATATGGCATCGTATTCTGTAAATCTTTATTTGTATTGCTCGGTTGAATACAGTTTTCTGTCATGGATCCCTGTCCGACCTGTGAAATAATAATATAATTTTTATAAACGTAAAATGGTTTTGCAGAAAATCGTTTTATTAATATTCAGAAATATATTGGCAGATTGGTTACAGAACCCTCGTCTGAACCTAAGTGTCTAGTATATTTTGATTTTGTTGAGGCAATATTAAATGGATAAATCCTTTTGAAATTATGAATGAATTTATCTTCGTATCGACATTGCAGTGCCCCTAACACGGATGTGCATGATATTAATTTCTCCACAACTTTTCTTTGCTTCTTTCGTTAAATGTAATGCTATATGTGGCCGCAATGAATATATTTTCCTAACAAAAGTGTATATTTATCTGAAGATTGCTTGAATGCTAGAATAAAATATGTCAGTATTTTCGGCCATGTATTGATGCAGCAAGGGAAAGCCTCGCTTCGTCTGCTCTCACCAACGCTGTGTTAAACACCTCGAATCAACTAACGTCCCGCGACTTAGATTCCACATACGGACCAGGGTGCTATTACATTTGGACACACCAAAACCTCGGTTTCACCACGCTTTTTTTGACAGAGGTTTCTGCTGAATTTGGCGCGATACGTCGAAACGGTGCAAGTAATATACACAAATGCATGCAACGTGTGAAATAAATGGCTGAAATTAATGCAAAAGCCTCCTTATGTAAATTTTGAATCCCGGGTATATTTCAATTGGCTGCAATATAGTGCGCACCATCAGAACTCAATTGATGAAACGAAGTACATAGATGGTCATTCCCCATATACACTGAACCGAAATGTGTCTAGATCATAGGTAATTTCAAGAACGTATTCTATGGCTACCATTCGTGGAATATTGACCGTCACTGTATTATTCCTGGCGATTCTCTGTTTTCAAAAGCCACCATTAAACTCGCGGTGACTGGAATGCCGTGCGGCTTTCCGATTCAGGATGTGACTGGTTCCATAAAACGAACGACATCGAAAGTGAATGGTCAGTTGTTGAGCGAAATGTCGTATGTCTTTCATTTCTTTGCTTCTGATTTGACCTGTCGTACGACAGGACATTAATACGCGCGGCAAACACTGGCGGGAATAAACAGCGGCCCACAATATAGAAATTGTTCGTGATATGAGGCTTCGGAAAACAACACAGTGAAGCTACAACGGAAACTTAAGCGAAACTGAGAAACTTAGCTGGCCATATTTGCTGGAAAAAACCATAAGTATGTTTTTAATTATGTTCAGTCTACGTATATGATAACAGAGCACATGGGTACCATCATATTATGCAACGGCAAAAAAGCCAATTCTGACACCGACAAGGAAAGAGCTCTAGTGAATTATTTTCATAATGTACATATTATGGATGGAGATGTTGATATTTATTAAGTTGCAAACATTAGTACGGAAAGGGTAGAGTAGAACTATTTGGCTTTAATGTTTGTGACACGTAGAACGCCAGAAGGTTTTAGTCCCCAATATACTGCGATCCACAGGCTTTATTAGGAATAATCCGTTCCGGACTAGAACCCACTCTTTTAAAAAGACATTGCTACATAAATGGGTTCACTGCCTGGCTATTGAGAGGGTTGAGATTTTGCCAAGGGAACACTAAGAGGAACGTCAAATTTTGGCAAACCTCTTCTCATTTTGGCATCAACTTTTACGGATTAACCTAATAGAAACATTCAAAATCCGAAAAGGGCTAGGCGACAACAGGTTCAAAGTCCTGTTCTATCAATTGATCAACCCTTCTACTAGATGACCCACATTAGAGCTCACGAAAAATCTCAATCTTCTGAATCTTTGACATCTGTTTCACAGTGAATGAGTGGTAAGCTTCTGGCATTGATGGGTGGCCCTTTGTAGCTCCTCGCGGTCAGAAATTCTGGTTGCTCATTTCCCTTATCCGCCATTCCAATTTTTGTGTTTAATGACCATAGGCAACCTTTACACACGAACTTTGAACAAAATACTCGATAAAGGGAATGCTGTGAAAACTTTGTACCAAAATATTTTTAAATCATTTTTTCAAGAAAGTGGATCGTATGTAGAAATTTTCAATCATGATGGAAAAGAAATATCTTTTAGTTGACAATCTTTTGATATCAGGACCTGTTCGTCATTTTTTTAATTGTGGTGCTCAATTTTGTACTGCTGAGAATTTTTTTACAACATTGAATCCAATTATTGTCTCGAAAAATCCTTCTCTAAAAATTATTACAAAATGAAGTCTAACGAAAACATAATTGTGCGAACATGTGGATCATAATTCACACAAACATATATTTCGGGTCAAAATTTTTATTCTTCATATCATAATGGAAACCATTTTTCCTTTTTCTTCACACCTAATTTACGCAAACATGAAATAACTATTTGTGCAACTTCTATATGTTAAACCTATATCATTGTACAGCAATTTGCGCGAAACTGTTGAATCAAGAATCATTTTCATTCACGTTAGGCACTCTAGTAATTGCAAAATTATCAAAAAAAAACGTTTAAAAAATAGGGTCAACATGTTGCAGGTGAATTGACTGCACAGGGTGCAAGTGTTCATGCCACCCGATATAAGAACTTATACATAAATCTCACTAAGGTATTTAAGAAATATACCACTGGTTTAAGTGGTATTGCAGCGGCTGTCGTAAGGCTGCCCCTGACGCCGCCCTTTAAAAATCGATTGAATATAGTGACGTCGCCCAGCGTGTCCGAATATTCGCACGCCCAAACGTATGCAAATGTTGTGTGGGCCAATATAATTTATGTGGCCATGGCAAGCAAGGTGAAAGGTGACAAATCTAGACAGTTACAACATCCTTCTAGGTAAGCTACCTCTCTTAAGTTGGTATATATGGTCAGATTGCTAAAAAAAGCGTGTAAACAAGAAGTGTGAAACAATTGCATCCGATTAGAACGTGGACATAGTTAGCCAGTTACCTCGTCCTCCGAAGCAAGCTTCGTATCCCAAGGAGGTCAAAGTGACTGGAACTCTGACGAGGCGTATTGATAACGAAAATCAACTTCCTTAAGGAAGCAACAGAGAATGTTCCTGGCTCACCCACACACAATCAAATTAAACGGTTTTTGTAGACAATTTGAGGCACTGCACACCATGTCTTCTGTTTCAAAAACTAGAACCAGAAATGTACTAGTTTGCAACCGAGAAGAGACACTTATTAAGAAATCCAAGTGTCAAAGTGGATTTCATCGCAGATTTATCACCGATCTTATCCGGATGCTAGTTCTGAGGCCTTCTACTACCAGGTTGCTAGTTCACCCTGTATGGAATTGCTGAATGCTTGACTACACCAGGACGATCCTGGTTTATTTCAAATATCCGTCGGATCGGGATGTGTTACTGTTTAGGGATGAACACATCTCTAAAACAAATTTAGACAAACTTTAGGTTAAGTAGGACAATCCACGGGTACGATTAAACAAAACCATTCCGTTTCGAATAGGAAAAAACGTAGCAGTATTGACATCTGAAATCAGAATTTCGAAGCGCTAGTGAATCAGTGACGGTCGAAACAAAAACCACATCGCCATGGGTCTTGCTGTCCTGATTAGACGATGCTGACATGATTAGCACATATGAAAATTCGAGTTAAGCCGGTGTCTAACGTAGTTAATTTTCTTCGATGGATATGGCCTCAATCATCAAAAAAACGTTATGTAATATCCATGCTTTAGAACCTAAATCTTCTTCTCCACGTAGAACCCCGAAAGCTGGCAGCTTCAAAGTGTTTCGATCGAATTTCAAACAAGATTTTTTAAGAAGCACGTATAACAAGGGTCTCAGTGCTGTATGCTTAATTGTGCTGCATAATGACTAAGTGTGCTGACCTCTGTCATCGTATGGCTGAGTTGAAAACTAAGGTAAAGCACTGAATTAGACCAGGCTATCCGCGCTTGATGATGTGCCAATAAAAATCGGTATCTATTCATTAAATGCGATAGACCTGGTAATAGGAAAGGCTGTGGCGTTGCGTTTCTCTAAGATTATGATTTTCGGAATACGGGCACGGGTATGTCACCAGACAGTAAAACGTCCAAGTTATTACGTTATCCTGACTTGCTACAATTTAGCTTTCGCAATTGTTTTTTGTCTACGCCACACCCAATGCAGCCCAGCAGGAGATTACACATCTGAGTGCGATGCTCGACGGGTTGTAATAATTAGCACCGAACGTTCTCATTTTAGGTGACTTTGTCCTCCCAGACAGAAATTGTGCAGTCCCTGTTGGTGCAGTATCCGGAATGTTTAATATAATGTCATCATTATCATGCGTTGCTCAGCATGTGAGTGATCCTAAAAGGTATAGAAATGGAATCTCTCCTTCCACTCCCGACCTGGAATTGTCGTCCCAGTTCGAAGCTGTTACACTTTTAAAATACCTTCCACCGATCAACGAGGTCATTTAATGCTAATATTCCTAGGTGTACTGCGTTTTCTTAAATCTATTGACCGGCTCAGACACAATTTCAGGCTTGTAGACTTAAAAACCTCACTTTCGGTTTTTATTGAGTGTGGAAAGTAAGACAGAATTTGTTAAAGAGTTGCAGGACAAACACAGTGCGCACCTTGTCACAAAAAACATGAAAGTGAGCCCAGGTGGAATTCTCTATTTCATCGGTCTACCCGTAAACTGGATCGTGTATGGCGTTCATATAAGCTGTTTCGCACTGCAGAATATTGAGTCCGCTAAAACAACGCTAAGAAAGATAGTGTCAGACTAAGGCATTTGGCGCAAACCAGAGTTTGTTTAATTCGTAAATAGGGATGCTAAATCGAAGTCGAAATAATTCAACAGCTTCGATCAATCAAATGGCAAAACAATGTAAAATATTGGAGATTTGAAACTGCTGGACATACTGCCATTTGCCGTATCTATGTTCTCTAGTGGCGTTCAGAGACGTAATAATTATTTATATGCTCCGTCTGGGTCGTTTAAGCTATTATATTGTGTCACAGCACATGATGGTTTGTCTTTAAATGTAGACGAGGTGTACGCGTCGAAAAAGCTGAGGTAAATCAGGTATCCACTAAATTTTGCTAATGTTATCCATCACAGTGCATGCAAACATTCATTCGAGCTCTTTGATTAATGCTTAAACTTGAGACTGGTTCTGAGTAGTTCCTAAAAAAAGCCCTCATAGTATACAAGATTGTTTGCAGGTCATTTCAAGGTAACTATAGACCTGTCAACCTGACTAGCATCGTCTCGAAATTATCGAAAAACCTACTGCGCGGAAACATTTGTCAGACTTTTCAATGGCATTCTCTACTGTGTCTAATGCAACATGGATTTCTCACAAGTAGTTCATGCCTGACTTACATTTTTTTATGTTTTTTCATACTGCCAATAAAAGAACAGATTAAGCAAAGCCTCAAACCTTGACGTCAATAACGCGTTCGATTAACCGCATTCTAGATATTAAGCTAGCAGCAAAAGGCACAGGGTGTTTTCTACATGCTTGTATAAAGGACTTACTAACTGCTGGGGCATTCACATTGCATGTAGGATCTATGCACCCGAAGCGAACCGACGTGATCATTTGGGTACCCCAATGGTCGCTACTCGGTCCTTTCTTATTTCTGATTTTTATTGATGGCTTGTCGCCCGCATTGAAGTTCCCATGCTTCATTTTTGCAGAGGATTTGAAGGGATTGCTATACTCCGATGCACGAACATAAATGGCTAAAAACTGGTCATATCGGTAAGACATACTACTTAACCTTATTGAGAGCCAACTGTTGTCAGCATTTGTTGATAAAATTCCAGTCCAGGTGTCGCGGAATTCACTCAGTGTTAACACAGAACATTGTGTTAGGGATTTGTAAATAGTGGTTAGGAGTGACTTCAGATAGGAGGAATAATGCGCGCTGCAGTTCAAAGTGCACGTAATGTGCTTTTCCATCTAAGATCTCTGATATCAGCAGAAGACGTGGTATATTCCTGCCACATTACAAGGCATGAGTTAGGCCTCATTAATATTATTGTGTCCAGGCGTGCTGCCCATTATCAGAATTACCTGGTAAATAAAGTAAATGCCAGAGTTCCTTCTTTTTTTAAATACACGACTCTACGATTGCTGACCTATCGCCGTACTGGCGAGGATAAATTGCTTTTTTTCAGAATCATTCATAACGAGGTGCTTTCTTAAGACAACCCGGAAAACCTCTTAGAGTCGGCTCGTCGATTTTATCCAAAGCGCATTAAGAAAAACGTTTTGCAGTGGTGGTTGACTCTCTGCAGCTTTCTTTCGAAATAAATTTTCGACGTTCGAGGGGTTAGTTATCATCAAGTAAATGAAAAAGAACACCTCGTTGCGAATAGCATCATACTGGATGTTTTTATGTATTGTCATCGTCAGCGTAGTTAAGTTATTTGATACTTAATGGAGTGGTAACAAATGATTGGAAGAATTGCTTGATCACACCTATCTTCGAAGAAGACCGCTGATCAGACGCTGAAAATTATTATACTATCACACTAATACCTGTTATTGGTATGGCAATTTAACGAAAATTCTCGGCTATAATGGTCTCAAACTTTGAATTGCGAGATTTCTTCAAACTAGCGCCTCATAGATTTTGAAAACATCGTTCTTGTCTTACGAATCTGTGCATAGCGTAGACGACTGGACGAAGGAGTTGAACAGAAGTTCTTGGATTTACGCCTGTAACTTAAACAGTTGTAAGGCTTCTGGAAAAGTGAATAACAAATTGCTCCTTTCCAAGCTGATACCTTTAGGAATATGGCAACCACTACTACATAGTTGTGCCACTACTTGTCAGATCACCACGCCCGAGTTAATATAAACGGAGTTCTATCCCAAAAGTTCTAAACCACCAGTGGAATCCCAAAATGATCCGTGCTACACCCGTTCCTCTTTCTAATATATGTAAGCGATTTACTCTCCTGTTGTTGGATGATATAAAAATTATGACACAAATTAGTTCTGGAGATTTTTGTGGGAAACTGCGAATGGATTTAGACAACGTGCCAATTTGGGCCATCATGAATAAAATGACATTAAACATTCGAAAGAGTAAGGTGCTTCAATTTGGAAAAAAGTTTACTTGGACATATCGATTAGGAACTAAAAACCTGTCATGAATCACGTTGGGAAATCTTTTGAATTATCTATTATTGATTTTCTGAAGAATCAGGTTGAGTGTCAGAATGTATATCGATGAGTCAGTAGATTGCTAATTGATTTTCGAAGAATATTTGCTTAAAAAATTACCGTGTTGCTCACATTTCCATCCCTTACACACAAATAAGGGTTTCTGGCTGTTTGCCGTCATCAGGCGGATAAAGTAATATCAGGTTCAGTGAGCCTTAAAACAGGGAAAGAGTGGTAAACAAAGTATTAGTTGTAGGCCACTGTCATATAGGATTTGTGAAACGATCCACAATGTTCAGACACAGAATCACAATGTGATTATTGGTCAATCGTTCAAGACGTGACACAAACTAGGCATACTATGTGCTGTTTAGCGGTTAGGTCAATTAATTTGTGATGGGTTGTCTACGACTTAATCATGTTCCCTGTCTGACTATCACCCTCGGTCTGACAAAGCTTCTGTGTCGGGAAGGAAACGTTATCCAAAAACTACTCCAATCGATTGCACTCAAAGTTGCTTGCATTATAGATGCACCCTTTGTAGCATCGAATTTGCTTTCAGTCAAGCAATGCCACACTAACGCAAACACTTGCGTTTGATATTCCATGCTGTCACCAGAACTGCGGTTTGGTCATCAAACACCTCAGTGTTTGTTTCTCATAAAACTCCTTAATGTCATATGTTGCACAATTAGTCAGTTGAATAAGCTTAGTTCAATTAATTTATTTATACAAATTCCACACCACATCCCTTTTATTTATCATGATATTTAAACTAACGAATATGAAGGTGCTTTGGGGTCGATGGTATTCCTATTTTTCATTTGAGTGTTAAGTAATAGACAGAAATCTCGAAATGTGCCAATATTTGTTTCATTAGTTTTTTAAATGAATAATATACTGCATAATGGGAATTATAATGAACTAGTTTATCCGATTCATAAATTAATCAGTGATAGATATTTAGATAACAATGGCCAGAATTAGATGTAGAGCAACCTGTTAGCAGTTTCTGTTATGACCTTTGATATGTCACACGACTGAGCAGACAATGCAGATACATTGTTGATCTTCTGTGATGAAAAATGTTTCGTGCTTGCTTCGAGATATTCTCGATTTGCCAAGTGCTCAATAGATACCCTTCGCCCCCAATCTCAAACTAAGTTAGCGCATCGTGACAATATTGCGAGAAGCTAAAGGTGGCGGGTTATTGCCAAAACACATACTGCAGTCCCTATGTAGATTCTAATCACGCGTCAGTTTCCGTAGCAATCGGCATTGAGTTCGCAAGCAAAGCCAAATTAGAGCGACAAAACGGAAACGCTCTATTGATACCTAAATTGTAAGTCAGATTTTGGAATATACTTAAATGTTTAGAAAAACGGTTTATCACTGGATTACTCAGAAATATATATTTGTCGAAAAGCGAATGATCTTCATCACATACAAACAATATGTTTTACAGAATAGCTCATAAGGATCTATATCGGCAAACATATTCTCATTTTCCTCAAGCTAGTCTTACGATTGTGGTTGTCTATGCAAAGCAAAATATTTTCCGAGATAAATTTACATTTACTAGGTTAACCTAGACAAGCACCCCTCCAAATGTAGCCTCCGTCATATGGAACACTATCCTACAACGACCAATCTAATATCACATTTCCGACAAAACCCTAACAAATAATGTTATGCAGTTTGTGTAACCTATCAGTTAAACCTCAACATCCAGAAATTTTTATCTCAACTAATGAAAGTCTCTTCAAAGATACGTTACAATGTCATATTGAATAATGATGCGTTGACTCCAATCACCTAAAACTTTGTTTCTGATTAACAGACACCTGAACTAAAATCTTTTGGCCAAAAATTCATTTCCGACTCATATTTCCCCTCCATTTATAAAACTCTGTGTTAGTTTCACTCTACTTCATACGGCTCTGATGCTGACACAAAATGATATTTGTTTAAATTCCATATTAACATTCATTTAGATTGCGGATTGTCTTGCGTTTTTCCATATTAATTCTATTTTTTTGATAAATTACTGAATAAAATTGCAACTATTATAAACGAGGTTAACCATGAGAAGTATCATACTAATGCAATTCTAGTTATGTAGAAAGGACCTCGTTGTTCAGCACGTAATTCTCGGAATAGTTATAAGTTTTTGTGAGGTAACTTAAGAAAATTACGTTTTTGATTATACTGCGGTTTCACTTGCTTGCCAGTTTTTTTTATAAAAACAGCATTTTTCTAAAATGTCAAGCAGTAAATATAACGTCTATGAAATTTGTTTTTTGTCGTTTTTTGTGTTCCATGAGTTTATTCACAATGAACCAAAGAATAAATAATCCGATGCTAGAATATGTAATTCTCGTAATTTGATCTACAGTCAATATTCATTTTTTTGAAAAAGCAATTACCTATGTGATATAGCGAGGTCTAGTTATAAATACAAAATTGTAGGCGTCTATTTGATTTGAGTTGATTTTTAACGGTCTGAGCAATACCATCATCCGGAGGACTAAATGTTGTGCAACGTCCTCCGCAGTCGAAGGTTATGCTGTTTTATTAAATTTGGACGAACGCATCTATAAGATAAGGTCTTGAAACCTACACCTTAAAAAAGACTGGTAAATAAATGGTATTCAAGTGACAGTAGTTGCTGAATGTTTCTCATGAATACGCTGGTTACACAATTATACTTTGTGCATACCACTTATTGATTCAATGCTGATTGCTCGCCGGTTTAGATTGATTTTGTGCTTCTGATATCACATCAACTTAAAGAATGCGATATTGCGCCGCGTCACACGCACACACATCGATTGTTAATTGATACATTCATGAGTTCTCTATGTCAAGATATAATCGCGTTCACCGAAGGTATCCCTCAAAAGCAGATAAGCCGGATGTACAAAAGAGTTGATTAAGCGCAAGACAAATAATAGAGCACACGTCAAAATTATATATGCAGAACAAACAATCAAAATACTGATTATCAAACCTATCCGACCAGGATGTCACTTCGAGCTACTTTCTCAGCCGATTTCGTGCTGGTACACTGTAAGCATCCGCTGTGAATATTTCTCAACTGCAAATGAGGCTGTAGATTCACTGATGCTGAATATATTCTACGTCATTTGTGACGCAAGTTGAATAACAATCTGCAACAATCATGTCTTCGATATACTTGATTGATTCCGAGGGATCAATGCAGACTGCTAATACAGCCTTGCATTCATCCGCATAAATGTAGTTCAAGCAAGAATTTTTATATCGCAGTTAAATTCCTAAAGAAGCCAATTTTCCTGCAATTAGAGCTTGCCTTTTAAATTAGAAATGTCTACCGTGATAATAACATATTTCATATGTTTAAGTAACGATCAAATTTACCTTAATTTACTGAACGACATCGGAACTTTCCAAGTTGTAACTACAGAAGATGATGTTTTATACAGGCTAGTCGAGTGGACCAACTAAGTGTTTGGACAAATGGATTGGCATTGAAAGGACATACAAGTGGTCTGAAGCATCCGCTGGGAGAAACGGGCAACATTAGATCGTCATCAGGAATGGGAAAGATTCGAGGTTCGTGTTCAGGGAGGAAACAAACTGCCACATGCAAATAGAGCTTTATCTGTCAAGTTTAACTTAGCATTCATCATAAATCTGTGGTTTATTATAAGAACCTTGATTGAAATTCGTTTCAATGCACACCGAACGTTATATTGTTGTCTCCAACAAAATTAACGACGATGGAAAGAACAGGCTTACTTGGTATAGACAATATACACGCAAACATTTTGCACAATCTCTCTTCCGATTTGGCAATACCGATATCAGGCGTATTCACGATGATGTTCGAGCAGCGCTTTGTACCAGAAACTTGGAAAACTGCCCTGATTAGTCCCATCCACAAAAGTGGTAAAAGAAATGATCATTTGAACTATCGCCCGATGGCGTTATTACCAGTGCTATCCAAAGTAATGAAGTCTTTAATAGCTGATAACTTACGAAATCACTTCGAGATTAATAATTTGATCTCCGAGGCACAGCATGGATTCAGGAACAAACGATCCTGTCTGACAAACTTGCAATTAGCAAAAGAAACTTGGCCTGAGCTACTGGATGCCAGCCACTCCGTGGACGTAATCTATATGGATTTTTCAAAAGCCATCGATCGTGTGAATCACGAAATACTCTCGTTGAAACTACTCACCACGGAGTACAGGGTAAACTCCATGCACGGATTAAAGAATGATTGATATCTCGTGAGATGTACGTGAGAGTCAAAAACGAACTATCCGAGTCGATTAAAGTTACCCGTGGTTTCCCACAAGGATCAGTCCTCGGACTGCTTTTGTTTTTAATATATATAAACGACTTGCCTACTGTATTACAGTCGTCCGTGCTCATTTTCGCTGATGACGCGAAGCTGTGGAGCAAGATAGACTCCACAGACGACACACAGAACCTGATACGGATCTCGATATGATTCACACTTGGTCCATAGACAACGAAATGCTCCTGAATGCTTCGAAATGCAGCCTATTATCTCTTAACAGCAAGTCGAGCAGAGGATATTATCTCGGTCGCACTGTCATTAAACCCGCCTCCTCCGAAAAAGATTTAGGTGTGATTATCCAATGGGACATAGAAAACTCAATGCGATGTCGACTTGCTGCCTGCAAAGCTGAAAACAACTTGAATCTCCTTGAAAATGTCCTAGGTTCGTTTGACCCCAATATTGCATGCACATTGATTTCAACGTACATCCGTTCTCATGTTGAATATGCTATACCGGCATGGGATCCTTGGTTAAAAAAATATATTCTGCTATTAGAATCTTCACAGCGCAGAGCCACAAAACTCGTCCTGGGACTATCAAATTATCCATACGAAACGCGACTCAAATTATTGAATTTGCATTCGGCTGAATACATACGGGAACAAGGAGCACTTCTTTTCTTTCGGACAGATCTTAATCAAACAAATCATCCTTGCGGTCATTTGTTTCACCTTTCCATAACACACATCTTCGAGGTCACCATTTAAAACTTTACCAAAAGCATAGCATGTTGAACTGCCGCAAATATGCGTTTTCCGTTCAACTGTGGAACGATTTACCTACTCATGTGGTACAATCTGGAACTGTTGAAGTTTTCAAAAAATCAATAGATATCCACATGGAAAAGTATGTTTTTTTATGTTTGACAATAATCTAACAATATTTGATATTTTTTACCATCCGAGCCGATGTACATTTTTGTGGGTCATGTACCTGCATATAATTCATGAATAAATCTGTGAATGTCCTTATATCAAAGCTGAAGAAATTGTATTCTGCTACCAATCCGTGAGTCCATGCCAATAATTGATGTACATCAAAATAACTCGATGATTCCGTGCTCCACATTATTTAAAGTGGCTAAAACGCTCGAGCCATTAGGAACAATTTATGCTACTGTGCTCGGAGCGATTGATTTTACTCTACCTATCGGTAGCGATGCACACTGTGAGCTAGATCCACGTATTGTAACTGAGAACAGTATCCTTTATTCCCCATTTCGGAGAAGACACTTTACTGAAGTCCGAGTTAGTTGCCGATCAAGAGCAATTTCTTCCAAACTCGCAGAGTTAAACTTGAGAGGTTTCATATCAATTTAGAAAGGGTCTTTGTATCAAGAGAGCGGTCTGCTCAATGGTTAAATTCCTGATTTCAAATTGGCATAGAGTGAGCCTTTTATATTTTAGGCAATTTACACTATGTGCAAAAGACCCATCCAATGTAGGCAACACAATGTCAGAATTGTTAGCACTTCAGCGTTTGTTAATATGTTACGGATTCGCCGTAGTTGCGAGGCGTTCACTTTTTTCAATCGTGTAGGGTAATGATAGTTAACTTTCAGATCCGTAAAATCATTTAGTAGGCAGGCGCTGTATAACATAAACCTTGTCTTTCTGGTCAGAGTGCGATTGTGTCAGACTCATGATGTCAGATGCTCCGCCAACCCATTTATATAAAATTTGTAGTTATAATATATTCTGCGAACAAATAGTTTACAAATAATAAAAAAAATTTTGGAGCACTCAGAGCATATTTGTCTATAGTTGTTATTGTCCTAATCTTTCGATAAAGTGCTCGTCAGTCGTATGTACAACTACACCACCAACTACTTCTCACCGTGTCTCATAGATGCATCTTGTGCTAATTACCTTGATATTATGGAACGTGTAAGCTTTCATTCAGTTTCCGGAATTTGCACAATAATAATTTACCCTAGTGGACGTTATACTGATAACACTATGGGAACGCATATCTTTGTGCTCTGATACATTCCAAAATTACTTGTCACTCCCTGATTCTATCTAGATCATTCGTACACCATTCGATTTCTATTGGACACAATAATTTTTAGTGTACTGTGATCAATATTTCGAAGTTCCTATTTTCCACATCACAGTAGAAAATGTTTGTGGAAATGAACATTGTTGTCGCTGTTTTGTCACGCATGAGACCGCTATCATTGGAAAGATCTATGGTCAACACGACTGTTATGTTCGTTAATTTGCATCCCATTCATTGCGATACGTTCGCTCGCAAACCTCGCAGATTTCATCTCTTAACATATTGTCGATCGATATTGCTGTTATATTTTCCATACAAGCTAATAAAGCTCATAATCAACGATTAGAGGACATTAAGCTCAACAAGTAATACTTAAACAAAACCAAATTTGATGAATCTCAGTGTAATTTGCACCATTGTGTCTATGACATCCTGGACAATTTTCTCCGGTAGATGAACTCACGACACTGAACAGTGGTACTAGAGGTGTTCAATGATGGATATGACTTCGAAACTGTCTGACCCACTAACCCGTAAATGTCGACACCCCAATTCTCCTCATCTTGACGAAATGCGTTTAGTGAGAATAACTCTCAAAAGGGTTTTCATCTATCGATAATTGTATTTTTTATTAGCGCATAATTTATAACGTTATTCTCACTATGTTGATTGAATGATTAGGGTTAATGTGGTAATCGTTCGAGATATTTTCAAGATCTGTGTCAAATCCTACAACGTAAGATTCACGTTATTATTGAGAATCGCATTGCAGTATGGCCTAACCAGCCATCAGATAATTGAAGCAAATTTATTTTGGGAAATTCCATGGATTGGAACAACCATTATACAGTCATGCTTATTCTTTTTTTACCTGAACTCCACAACTGGATCCTGTATGTTTGCCGTCCTAAGAATAAGTCAGTGAGATCTGTTTCATTGAAAAGTAAAAGAGTGAAAATGTTTCATACAAAGGTACCTTTAACTAATACTACTAACACTACTACTCTTATTATTACTTTTAAATAGGGAACTTACAAATTACGTAAATTTTCAAACGCAGAATCAGAAAGTGATTGCTGACCCAACCCTCGAGAGGCTTTTGAACGACCAATTCATCGATGCTAACTCATCACTATATTTTACACATAGAATCTATTATATAATCACGGAAACTGCAACAATTCTTTGAATGCCATCATTCAAAGAAGAAGGCAGTCATTTAGAGACAATATTAAACACCTCACTTTCTATTAGTCGTCACCGTTATTGTTATCCTTCACTATTTGTGCTGCTGCCAGCTTTCTAATATTCGACATTTAGACACGTATTTGTTGCATAGCGACTTCATGACGCCAGCTTATGAACTCGTGTAATCTTTGCTATACTATCGTAAATCTGAATGTGTGCTTTTTATTACCAAAACATTGGTAAACTTGAATCACTTATATACGATTTAAGTCCTAGTGAAACTTCTAGTGAAAGTATCTCAAGTGCAAATAATTAGAATTTGAACCTATAGTGAAATTAAATATGTTAAATGAGGTTCCTGTACTTTGAACATTCTCTGTTCCTGAGACAAATTCCTGGAACATGTTACTCCTTACGTGCACAATGATAAATCTTGTCGCCGAATCCACATTCCTTTTGCAACCATCGTGTACAGGTTTTGATTTGAAATACATTGAAAGTTCGCAACTGTATCAATTAT
>JACCGJ010011503.1:0-16248 GCA_013407085.1 Atriophallophorus winterbourni | reverse complement strand
ATGATGATCATGATGATCATGATGATAATATTGTATTGTAGTTATTAATTCACACGTTTTTCACCAACCAAAGTGTCAGATCTGCTAATTCGCAGACTTGATAAACCGACAGCAGTTGGCGTGTGTATGATAAATTCACAAGACTGATCCAGGCAAAGTGACGCGCAGCCGTGGGCTAAGATACTGTCAGGTTGCACAGTCCTAGACATTTACATATGAAATTAAAACAAAAATGAAAGGGAGAGACTCTGGCGTGTTATTTGTTCCACATGCAGTTCACTGGCAAAACCAATTCAGCATGGCGGATGATACTCCTCCCGGCTACTCCGGTACCTTTGGACAAGATGAAACAAACGCGATAACAACTCACGGCATCCTATCCCTGCGCGACGTCAAATTCACTTGCACGAGGCAATACTCCGAAGGATCCGCCTGCGGCAGCACGCCGTACTTTTCCAGCGTGCGCTGAACAACTCGACTCGAAGTGTCATCTTCGCTGAGGTCCAACATGACGAACGGGATTTCAGGATTGATTGAATCCCCGTAGATTTTGACCATATTCCCTGAAAAAATGAAGGCATTGAACTAAAGTCGATTCAAGATAGAAGCGACGTTTTAACACACGGGAGGAATCAAAATCCGGTGACTTCTATTTTCTATGATTCACCAGTTGATCATCTCTAGTTTCTGATATCGGAGATGCGGAGTTAGCTGCCGGTAGCAACTGTCGGCATCCACTGGAGGCTGTTGATACCTGTTTCCCAACCCAAATAAACTGAACAATCGTATCCCAGGTTGCTAGATGGTGTGTGATTTGAAGGAACATCTGAAGACAACGACGCCTCAAATTAATCAGGTTCTTTATTTGTTCGGCTATGAACTCACAGATAGAGTGTGGTATGATGGTATGAAAGCACAAGCCTGATCGAAGCAAAGTGCCGCACAGTCAGAGACTGCACATGGGCTAAGATACTGTCAGGTTGCCCAGGCCTAGACAGATATGAGAGAGAAAATAGAAATCAAAATGGTAGTGGGATGCTTTGATGCATTGTCATCTTATTCTTGTTAGGCGCACTAATATAGGAAGCGTACATCTCACCAGATCATATTAAAGCGCAGACTATGACACTGATCATTCACTGGTCTGTGCAAAACTGAAGCTTCCCGACACGAGATTTCACCGCACACAATTGCCTGGTAACCCTTGGATAGACGTCACCCGCAAGTGCGAACCTAATATAGCTTCACGATTTGCAAATGCCTTCACAGCCGAGTTCAGCAAGACAACCCCACGCGAATCGGCTTCAGAAAACTGGGAATCGATAAAAAGCTGCATATTCCGAGTCTCACGTTCCACTTTCGGCCCGAAGAAAGCACGAACGAGCGACTGATTCGAAGCAAAAGCTTATGAGATGACTGCTGTGTTGGATGAGAAACAGACAGCATTCTTGAGGTTCAAAGGTATGCCAACACAGATGAAAACTTACGACTTTCAATAGCAGCTAGAAATAAGGTCCAAATGACTGCAAGACGATGTGCAAATGACTATTGGACTGAAATTAGCATAAGTATCCAAAAACGTGCGGATACTGGAAATTTTCACGGCATGTATGATGGGATCAAGTGAGTAGTATACAATCAATCCCCAAGAAAATCTACAGAAGGTTCCATGCACAAATTTCGGAACTTTATCGAAACGAACAATATGCATTTGCTTGTTCTTCTCGAGCGAGATACGACGCAAAAATATGAACGTAAATGCCCGAAAAGTACCCAAGTTGGTTGAACAAATGTTGTGTTGTACGAAGGTGAACAGATAAATCCTAGCCCATCTTGTCGACAATGGTTAACAATTGAGACCTAAGAATGTGGTTTACGAAGACTTGGTTGAAGTTTCTTGCGAACAGCGCTGAGGTGAAAGCGATCAACTAACTAGGAAGTTTGGCGGTTACTATGGGTGGGATAAAGAAGGAAATCACGTCTAGAACGGCTGAGGCCAGACTGGCATTTACCAGACTCAAGTGCCTCTATGGAAGAGACGTGATTTAAGCTTTAGTTTGAAGGGAAGGATATATCCCACCTCGGTAAGGACAGTATTGCTTTACGGGAGTGAATGTTGGACAGTTGGCTCAGGAGGCTGGAGGTCTTTAACCAACGTTGTTTACGAAGAATTGCTCACGTCCGGTGGCACCACCACGTTTAAAACTCTGACGTCAGGCACGACAACACTATCCTTCAGACAGCTATTAACGTCGTTTCAGCTGATTGATACACGAACGGTTACCGCGTCGATCCCTGTATGCGTTAGCGGGTATTGAGGGGAGAAATTGGCCCTGAAAAGACGTACTTCTGGTCTACTTAATGTTGGACTGGGTGCAAGAGAAGGAGTGAGTGTATGTCTCGATACACTGGCAACGGTGGCAAAGAAGTGACAACAACGGCGACGAAAAAGGATGTCCAGAGCTGTCTGAGTGATCATGTTCCAGTCTTCAAATAACTCGGTTCCAGCATGTCAGGTCAGGCAGCACGATGAAGTGAAGCTATGAGTCGATTGTGCCGTTGAAAGGCACCCATTTGGTGCATGCCAGGAATCAGTCTTAAAACTAAAATACGAGTTTATCAAGTAGCTTTGTACTAGTTTGTTGGCGTGAGGGGCGGCCGCTGAGATCACAGGATGTAGTACAATCTTTTAGTGTGTTCGGTCTCCGGATAATCTTAGGTGTCTGAAATACTGACCAGATAATTAACGCTGCCGGTTGGAAGCGATACAACGTTATACCGGAGGTTTCAGTTCACATTCAAGAGCGATGGTTTGGTCACATCCTTTGAAACACAATATCAACGCTCATGAAACTTATCTTAAACTCTTAACGGGCGTCGGCGAGAAGCCAGTCAAAGGCGTACGGCGTTCAAAGGTAAGAATACGAGTGAATGTGCTTCTTCTTCTTCTTCTTATTCTTCTGGATAACGATCATGCGTTCGATTTACGCTCGTGGGATGGCGTGATTCGAGATATCAATAAAACCGGCTAACATGCCCGTAAAACCAATCGAACAAAACGTAAAACGTGACAGTGGCACTGTGAATAATCTCGCACTGTTTATAAAATGCTCCCATACTGCGCACGCGTCTCAAATAGCCTCTGACAACCTAGTCCAGCTTCTGGTCTGCACGAGTGGCTCCTCGAGCCCGGCGGAAATGCTCCCACCAACAGGAGAAGGGGCGAGTGACTGGCGCCTGAAAACCAGTTTGCTTCGGTTAGATGGAGCTCGTTAGCCTGAGAGGGCATTTCATCTAAAGGAAGGAAAACCCTGATTTTAAACCTTTGCTGCCTTGCGGGAAAGACTTCGGGAGGAAACCAGGAGGAAAAATCTGGAGCAGAGTCTCGTAGACGGTTAGTTGGTGCACACCACCTCTTTCTGGCAACTTGCTGCTGCCTTGCAGGTCGCACTTGGTTGAGCAAAGGCTAGAGAAGATGACTCGAACAAACGCCGAGTGGTGCTGGGGACGCCGCTTTGTACCCAAATTCCCAAGACTCTTCAAAAAAGCCGACTCATCCTCCAGCAGGAGATAGTCGTACAAAAGTAACAAAGTAAAATGTAATAAAACATTCAGAAGAGATTCAGTTAGGATCCACTTTACATTGGCGGATTGATCATGCAGATTGAAGGTCATGTACAAGGTCAAACTCACCCCTGGTCCTTTTTATCGCGCGCTCACTTTCCTCTGTGCGATGCTGCGTGCGTTGTTGACGACGTCTGCGTAGCACCTCGTCCGGATTCGAAAGTGTTCGTGTAAACGACGAGTCTGGAATTGGGTGTGGCTCCACACCTTTGGAGCCTTTGCTCTTGTTCTTCTTCGTCTTGGTTGAAGCTGTCTTTCGAGATCCGGAAGACCACTTCCTCGTGAAGCCTCCGTTGTCAAGCGAGGGCGGTTTTCCGGGTACGCCATTTTGCAGAGCTCCTGGTTGCTTCTGAGGAAGATGGAACAAGGGGAATTTGAAACCGAACTATGTATTGCGGCACTACTTCCAGGCGAGTAATTATTAATTCATAGAGTGTTAAGTGGGGTCCAGATTACTACTAGTTTGTCGTCATAACTCATGACATTGATGATGCCACCCACGAATGTAGCGGCGGTGATTATCAACGAGATTACACCTCACGACTATGGGAAGAGTGTAATGATGACGAAAATGACGGTCATGAGGATAAGGAGACCGTCGGCGAAGATTATGACTCACCCGCATGAAGATTATCGTCAAATTATTAAAGATGATGATCACCAGTACCCACAGATGACATTGAACAATCTAACCATAAAAAACCTTCCTCGAGGTCACGAAAAGTCGGCATGAAGTCAAGACGAGAAGTCTTGTGTATTGTGGTGCTCACATCCCCATCCCTTACACACCACTACCGGTTTCTGGCCGTTTGCGGTCATCAGGTGGAGACAATAACATCAGGTAGCATACAAGTTTAACTTTGAACATCGTGGTTCATTGTACGAACCCTATGCAACAGTGGCATTCAAGTATAACCTTGTTTACCACTTATCCACTGTTTCAAGGCTTACTGAACCTAATCTTACTGTCTCCACCTGATGACGGCAACCAGTCAGAAACCGGTAGTGGTGTGTAAGTGCGGGGAATGTGAGCAACACATTACTTTGGTCATCCATAGGCACCTTGAGTGCTTGACCACGAATCACATTGTGATTCTGTGTTTGAACATCTCGGTTGTTTTTCACTTATCCACTCTTTCAACGCTCACTGAACCTAATCTTACTCCACCTGATGACGGTAAACAGCGGGGGCATTATCAGAATGAGCTCGCATAAAATCGTCAAGTCTCGAGTTGAATATACCTAAACTAGTGGAGTTCCCAAATCGGCATGTTGGGAATTGCGAAGACACATACGCACCGAATAAAAATACCTGCGACAGTTCCGTTTGGAGTGTGTGGTATTTTCAACATGTAACCATGAACTTGGATGTTGCTAGAATTTCGTCGTCGGAATAAGTTATCGAGGGAGTGGATAAGATTGCTTCACATTTTTCTTTGTGAAAGAGTCCCCAGTCGTATGAGATTTTTTTGAAAACCGTCAACAAGTTTAGATGAAGATGTTTCAAACTGAGCCCGAACTCTGAACTCAATTATCTTCGGGATGCTTCGTCTTTTTTCGCGTGAAGGATGTCTGTCGCGATACAGAAAACGTCCGTCAACATGCCACCCAAAAGTCTACTCGGATTCGGTAAATCAATAACCACTACCGATCAAAACTCTCATGTTGCAGTCGCAGATGAAAGCAACGAAGCAAAGACAAGATGGTTTGTGGTATCTATTTGGTGCAAACACGTAGAGCGCCTCGGAGGCAACATCCTCTCGAAGGCTTAACTCTTGTACGCTGTGATGGGAACTACCTGAAGTGACTTCACAGTGGATAGCCGAGAACAGCGCATGGCCGATCCAACTTGTAATCTAAAACGTCATTGTTGTCCCTAATTGGTCACGTGTTTTAAGCAGTCCGTTTTAATAATCGATCACCATTTGGCGAGTTGTTTGTAGATCAAATCACGTTGTTATGACAACAGGGATTTGAGCGACCATGATAGTCCGCCATGGGAAAAAAACCTTGGTTGTCTGAGAGCGGCTGAGTTTTGATAGATGAGACAAGTGTCTATCAAGTAAACGATGCGTCGTATATAATCAGACGCCGGAGGTGTAACGAGATAAGATGTGACATTATTTTTTTTATTTTAATTTGCCAAGCGTTGCAAGAGATTTCAGGAAGGAGTGAATTCACAAAATGCTTTGAAAATACGCAGAACAATGGGGTCGACGTCAAAGGTGACAGCTATGGAATCAATAAAAAAGTAAGCATAGACAAGCTCGGAAGATGTGTTTAAACCTCGAATGAAGCGTGTACTCAATCAAGTTTTGTGAATGATATCAGCAAGACAACTTCCTTTCACTGTCACGTTTCTTGACAAACTTTCCTCGCCACTTCACTTGAAAACACTCCGAGAAGATTTCTACAACAAGAGCGCCACTGTACACAATTTTGAGCGGCGTAACTAAGAGTAAAAAGGCAAGGCAAGTTATCATCTCTTGGACCCGATTCTGGGAGTCAAAGTCTTCATCTACTTGAGCGAACTCAGGATTTGTTCATCCTTACAAGAACACTATCAAGTTCGTTTTTGCCATTTCAAGAGCGACTGTCCAAACTGTAATGTGACTTTACGCAATGTGAAATGGCCCAATGTTGGCGTTTGAAATTATATTCACACTGAAAGTCATCCTTTCAAACATGTATGTGAAAGCCCAAGGATCTTACTCGATCACGTAAACATACAAAGCTCTTAAACATCCCACAAATTGAGTGGATTTTCACTTGGAACGCCTTGTGGTTTTATGTTCGAATCTTGATGAAAATATGACAATTCCGCGTGATGTGACTGACCCTATTAAACCACGAAAGATTCGAGAATTTACTCCATGTACCTCATTATCCTGTGGTTTATGTTGGGCTAATTGCTTTTTGCTGAATTATGGTCGATGATAGATAGATAGACAGATAGATAGTTAGATAGATAGATAGATAGATAGATAGATAGATAGATAGATACATAGATAGATAGATAGATAGATAGATAGATAGATAGATAGATAGATAGATAGATAGATAGATAGATAGATAGATAGATAGATAGATAGATAGATAGATAGATAGATAGATAGATAGATAGATTAATGAACGGATAGATATCTTCTCTAGTTGACCGATTGAGAGCTTGTGGGGCTGATTTATATCGGTCCCGCGAATACACTTCAATGATGAATTCAATTTTTTTTAATTGCCTCACGCTAAAATCACCCCGTTACATCCACAGCGATTTCGTTACACTGCTGCATGAGCACAGAGAAGCATCGCCATTGACGCATTGGTGATGTACGTTTGTGTGTGTGTGTTTGCACAGCACACTGCACCACGGAGACAGAATGTTTTGCATAATGAATGCAAGTTGCTGGGTGGACATTTGGTGCAGATGAGATTTGTGGTTTTTGTGTGCGAGCAACGTGACTTTTGTCGTGCACACAAACACGGCGATTTCGTGATGGCTTCCGGTGTAAAACAAACGAACAAGTTCGAGTTGAAAGAATTGTTGTCGTTGTTGTGCACAGCCTGAGCGGAGTGTTCAATCGAAATAAAAGCCACATTGCCGTTACACCAGGCTCTTGGAAATCGATAGTGGCCAAGAAAACCCAAAATGTTGAAGTGGAATGAGCTGATTGAACTCTCAGCGGGGGTACAACGGGAAGTACCGCTCATGTGGACCTTCTGATATTGTACCTCCGCAGTCGCCGGAATGTGTCAGCTGGTACGTTTGCCTTGCAGAGTGAACACAGACCCATTGTGAGGGGGTGCCTACACGGAAAGAAATTTGTGAGCAATCGAATAGAGCAGTTTTTCGATAACTTTGTTACGTCTGACACAGAAGCTTCGTCAGAACAGGGAACATCATTAAACACCTCTTTGTAGACTCTACCGCCGAGCAGCTCTCAAAGTAAGTAAGTAAGTAAGGAGTATGTCTGTAGGGACTTTGTGATGTGTCAACTGGCACAATCGCCTTGCAGAGTGAGAGCAGCCATGTTGTGTGGATGAGCTTATCTCAGCTTTCGTGGACCATTAGAGCTACATCAGCACGACAGCTTCCTTGCAATTTTCAGGATAAGCTTTCCTCGCCAATCCACTTGACAACATATAGAGTTAAGTAAACATTCCAAGATGCTTACAGGAAGATACGATTTTGATGTATGTACTCGTGATAAATCGCGTCCAATGACGTGTGTAAAATTTCATAGAGACTAAAATTCCGTAAGCAGTACCTCTTTAACTGAATGTTGCACAACAATGTTTCGTTTTACCTGCAACCTCTAAATATTGTAACCTGCTACACAATTGAATTTCCTGGCCTTTCATTATCCTATCCTGCTGCGGTCAATTTGTTGTGATCTCAATAGTGTGTGACCTTTGAATTGATTTTGACTCGTGTACGTCGTCGACACTTAATCCTTAGACACTCAACCACCCGACATTTGATCCCCAGACATTTAACCAACAAGTCACTTCATCCCCAGTCACTTAATCTTCAGTCAGTCAGTTTGATAACTTCTAAAGAATGCGCATATCTAAGCATATTTTTCTTCTGTTTGATATGAACCACAGCACTTGCTTGAAGAACTGAGACTGTATGCTGTCGGCAATCCTTTCGCAAACCGTTAAGAAATATCCTCATGGGATGTTGGAAAGAAAAGAGTGACTGTAATGCATGATGCCAGCCTTCTACAGTATTATTCGTTCGGGCAACACCACTATTTGCGTCTTCATACTTATTCAAGGTGGAAATGTAGCTGACACAAAGTTTTCTCTTCTACCTCGACCTTGAATAAAGGTATGTTCAAAAAAAGATAACAGTTCATTCATCCTCTCATATAGATTCGGCTAAAATCTCAAATGTGTCGACTACATCATTCAACGGCACAATCCTGAGGCGTAAATCATCGTCGGCCTCATAATCTGCTTTTATCCCCAGTTCACTTATTTTTCCTTGCATGGTATGACATCTCGAGCAATTCTGCGATACTCATCTACGGAAAGCTTGACGTTCTTAAAATCAATTGCATAACTCTCCTGCTCAATAAATTCATTTAAACGTATTCTGCATTCTTCAAAAGTTATCAAACTGGGGATTCAGTGACTGAAGATTAATTGACTGAGGATGAAGTGACTTGGGGATCAAATGTCTGGCGATTAATTGTCGGAGATTAAGGGGCCGGACACCGTGTATGTCACGTGGTACGCACTCAATTCCGTCCTTGACAGTGACCCACATTGCTACCCGGTTGACTCCAATAATTGAGCTACGTTTTTCGTGTATGTTGATGTTTTCACTAAGGCACGGCATTTCTGGAAACATCCTCGTAAGGTTCTGATGTGCCTCGCGAGTTTGCGTGTCACACAACTTGAGAACTTTGCGCGATTGTCAGTTGCAATCGACAGTATGGTGGCATAAAAGCACAGACCTGATCCAGGCAAAGTGCCACACAGTCAGAGACTGCACGTGGGCTAAGATACTACTATCAAGTTACCCATGCCTAGACAGATATGAGGAAGAAAAAAGAACAAGAAATGGTAGTGAGACTCCAGCATATTTCAGCATGCAGCTCACTACCGGTGGCCAATCAATTTAGTGCGGTGTTAGCCGACTGTAATCAATTATTGGCTTCAACCGGGTCAATGTCTTGGACTTTGTAGTGAATTACTATCACTTTGTAACTTAGTATATTGTACATACAACTTTTGGGCTTATATGGTTATTCCTTTTTTAGGTTATGTACACTTCATTCGTACTAATGCTTGTACAATACACTTTTTGGCGGTTAATACAATTTGGAACTCAGACTTTGTCTTCTTCCGCGGTTTCGGAATTTGCGTGAGTCGCCGCGTGCCGCAGTTGTGATTCACGGATCCTCCAGAATTTTAGCGCCTTCTGCACCTTGGATTCCATCATCTCTTGGACATTTTCCTGTGTAGATTATCTCGCTATCGTTGGCTTCCCAGATTTTTATTTGGACACTTGTTCCCTTGGTCTTTTAGTGAGTTCTTTCCATTTTGTCGTATTGTGTGTAGTGCTAGACTTATATTTTTGGTCCACTACAACTTCTGCCGGGCCTTCGATTTAGCCGTTTTCTTGTCAGCGAGCTTGAAAATACCGCAAACACCAGTGAATCCACCTAGCAAACTCTGAGCCCAAAACGACTTCTACGAAATCGATAATGTATGCTGAAACGTTCGGAGCAAATGAAACAAAGTTGGCCACACTAGAAATTCAATGAGATGCCATTCAATTCATTACTAGCCGTTCACGAATTCCAAACGGTGGTGATACAGTTGGATTGTGTGCTCCGCATTTCGTTCGTCCTAAATGAATCGTACCACCAGCAGTTAAAGACAGTTATTCGAAAGTTATTCTCGGGGCGACTGAAAGTGTGAATTTCGACATTGAATCCTCAATCTCAAAGTTTTGGAAGAGTATTTTTGTGTGTGGTTAAATCAATATTATTAATTAAAATCCCTGTACACGAATAAAGTCATCGTCATCATCATAATCTTCTTCTAGGTGTTATGGTATGAAAGCAGAAACCTGATCTAGGCTAAGTTACTAAGCTAAGGCTACGTTACGTGCGTGCTACCGTCAGGCCAAGCCAGGGACGAGATACGGACCCGTGTACAAGCTGCGCGCACGGCGTTTTCGCGACTACGTTGGGTTCTATTTAGCCGTAGAGAAATCAGCCGACGTACAAAGCTGCGCGTCTACAGAGCGGCGATTCGCCCAGTTCTCACTTATGGATGCGAGACGTGGCCTGTGCGGGTGGAGGATATGCGGAAACTATAGGTTTTCGACCACTGGTGTCTCCGACGCATCCTCAATGTTCGATGGGATGAGCGGGTAACGAATGACGAGGTTCGCCACCGTTGTTTTGATATCCCTCGCCTGAGTTCGATATTGCGGGAACACCGACTGAGATGGTTTGGCCACATCCTGAGACGCTCGGACGCTGAACTAACCAGGATGACACTATCGCCGACACCCTGCGCAGAATGGCGTTTTCGTAGCGGAGGACAAGTGAAGACTTGGCTCGCCACCGTGAGATCGGACGTGGAGCTGCTTGGCCTACGATCGGTTTACGGATGGCGCACGTGGGACCGGACCTGGCTCACAATCTGCGCAGATCTCGCTTCTAACCGCCGAGCGTGGGCGGCTGCAATCCGTGATGTCAATGAAGCCGACTCATCCTCCAGGAGGAAATAGTCGCACTAAAGTAAAGTAAGTTCGTTACTATCAGGTTGCCCAGGCCTAGACAGATATGAGGATGAGAAAAGAACAAGAAATGGTAGTGAGACTCCAGCCTATTTCAGCATGCAGCTCACTACCTCTGTCCAATCTATTCTCGATACCATGTCGTGTGTAATATTTGCTGCCTTGGAAATACAGAGCCTCAGTAACGCGTCTTTATCGCCGAGAGTCTTCAATATTTGAGGCAATCATAACGATATTGTTAAAAGTTACGTATTTTCGAGAACTCTGAAAACGTGCCGCACAGTTATAGGCTGATCATGGGCTATGCTACTACCCCGACACCCAAAACCAAACAGCTTTTCGCATGCATCAGGGTAGCGGCGGTTAACAGAAGTAATGCGTCCTCGTGGGTTAATCCATCTAGTCATTGCGGCAGCGTCAAGCAACTTGTCAAGCTATGCATCGAATCCACAGCAATTTAGTGGTCACAGATGCTCCCACAATCTGAGACCAAAGCATGTATAGAAGAAAATCTTCTCTCAATCTTGAATTAGAAATTAGCCATTTCTTTGGCTCGCATATCTGTTAACAGTCTATCAAACGTAACACGGCAAGACATAAGTTCAAAGTGATGTGGTACTAACATGTTGTTGGCCTCCTTTGCTCTATGTCGACCATGGATGTACATCACAATCGCGTGAATGTTCATGTTCTGCAGCTTTTGGAATGACTAAACAGTCCGATTCGGGAGGAACAATATCTCCCGTAGCGCTGGCAACGAAAGTCAGAACTCGGTTGTAGGGCGTCAGTTGCACGCCGGCGGCGTGATATGCGTTCAGCAGCCAAGAGCTGTATCTGCTCCTCCCCAGCTTGCAGACGACGCTTTACGCAATGCCTCCAATGTGAGCGTTCAAGAGCAAGTTCTTCCCAACTCGCGGGGTCAATGCCAAGAGCTTTCATATCTCTTTTGCAAACGATACTAACATACCACTCATCATCCTTTAACACATTTATTCGAATACCGTGAGTCACGACATACACGCAGCCACCCAGCAACACTACAAATCCCCCACTCCCGTATCAGCTGTCGCCGATATTTTTTATTGTGTACGTGTCTGTTTCCTTTGGAATGCCCTCCCCGAAACACTCTTGTCATCGCTTCCAGCGTCGAAACCTTTATTCGAAATTTGGATACTTATTTGTTGCATAACGATTTAACGATACCTGCGTATTGACTCATGATAAATATTCAACTGGACTATACTTGACATTACATGTTTATTTTATACCTTTTTCCTGAACGAATATTTACTATGATATGGTAATTATGAAGCAATGTGCTTTTTGTGACCCTAAATTCTTGAATCTTGACGTTTTTGCATTGTTCATAATTTTAAACTTGCTGCTCAATTCTTCTTTAAAAACATGTGGCTTGTGCAAATTTTGTTTTACTTGAATTGACTTCTGTCCCGAAAGTGCCACGAACATTGTGCCTGAGACTGCTAACTACCCGCATTGGCCGTTTGTGAAAATTCAACCACCTGATCTTGACCAATAAGAACCAAGGTCACGCAAACAAGCGCACGCACGCACGCACATTCAGGGCCACGCCCGAAAGCGGCACGTGACATTTGATCAGCTGTGGGCTGACCGTGACGGCGCGATATGATTGGACAAGAGTGAGTCAATAGGGCGGTGGATTGGGCGGCTCGGATCGCGGGGAAATGGTTCATTCAGATCGATAACGTTTTAGGCTTTTTTTTCTCGGGATGATGCTATTCTCGCCCAAACCGGCGCGGTACAGCATAGATGCGATAATAATTAGGTTGGGGCAACATGCAAACACTTATGAAAATTACGAAAAAAATTGGACAGATTGAAGCAGAGTCAAGGGAGGTAAATTGTCGATTTAGACTCTGCGTTCTGAAGCGCACAGAGAACACAATCGAATCTTTCTGGCACGTGTACTCTTGTAGAACATGGGTCAATGCAGCAGATACCGATCTTTAGTACATAGCTAGTTGTGTGAGTTGGTTTGGAGGCAAGGCTACTGAAATATGAACCTTTTATAACAAACGAGAATAATTGCAAAGAGGTAACTTCGTGACTCACCTCAAGTGCTTGCTGCTGTCGCATGGCAGGCATTGGCTTCGATTCATCTCGTAATACGAACCGGACTTCCTGATTTCCAAAAGCCCATTTCAATTGCGTCACTAAAGGAGCTTCGTTGGCTGCCAGACGTCGTTCTACGAGGATGGGAAAAAGGAGAAAAAAGTACAGATAGATTAGATGACTAGATAAGATCCCAGATAGATTTAGATAGCACCTGCCTTGGATTACTAGGTAAATACTTGCAACATACTTGTAGCATCGAGTGTCATCTGACAGCGTTATGGACGTTCGAACAGGATATGCGGTTTAGCTTCGATTGAGCCGATGAAATACTTCACAATCCCATACAATGTCTTATAATCGTGTTCAACTCTGGTCTTGTAGTAGGCATCTTCTAGGAGTGCTTGCTCAATCTTGTATGTGATTAAGTAGAGTGATGATGCAGGACAGTGAAAGCCGCAAAGAAGTAGTCGTGCTGATGGGATTGCACTCCATCACAACAATTATTTGATTGCGCTTTTGATTCCAAGTGTAGGCACCTCATCCAGGCTTGTCTGTGCATGGGCTTCTACAGGTTAAGAGACGTTTTAGCAATTGATCGTACCAAGGTTATCTAACAGTTCAGCATTGGTTTTTTACTACCGGCGTAAGGCACTCAATGATGATGATGGTGATGATGATGATGATAACGATGGTTATGATGGTGGTGATAATGATGATGACGATGTTGATAATGATGGCGGTGGTGACGATGATGGTGAGGATAACGATGATGATGATGTCGACGACGATAATGATGATGACGATAATGATGATGACGATGATGATGACGATGATGATGATGTTGATGATGATGACGACTTTCTGCTCATCACCGTTGGCATACGACATTCAGTTACCGCTGCCTAATCACCGATTGAATGCATCAGCCACAATTCTTAAACGAACTAATCAATAAGCAGTTTGGAAGATAGCCACCTTTCATGCAATCTCAATTCCGCGCCAAGTCTCCTCAAGGTCGAATAAGCCGTTCTACGTGAAAGCGTCACAAGTTGCAGAGCCAAATTTAGAGGCTTTCTCGTTGACAACCGTTTCAGTCCAAAGTTCATCTTTCTGAAGTCAACGTCACAAAACCAATCCACAATCTAAACGCCAGAATGCAAATGACGCTGATCACGTGATGACGCATGTGTGTTTTTCGTGGTCGCGATGGATGAAAAACCGAAAATTTGCATATGGAGTAAGCGGAAGAAGACATGAAAACGACGTGCTTAATTTTGCTCTGAAATCGGACCGTAGAGTTATTTATAGTGTGACTGTCTGAAATTAAAGCGTTCACATGCCAACAAGTCAATTGATGGATGTTCAGGATTGGGTAAGCGCACTGTAGAAAAGAAGTGTCTTCGAGATGTACACATTCAAGAGTTGGATTGCATGAATTATGGCTCATATTACAATAGACTTATAAATTATTTGAATTCGAAAATTGAAGAAAACTTGACTTGCATACCACGCAAATACAACCACAACTACCAGTTTGTTAGAACTAAGAAATGGCTAGCTATAAAGAGAGAGAGTATTGGGTAACTCATACGGATTTCGGTACGGAAGCAACTTGGAAGCTTCTCTTGAAAGAAAAGATTGCATGAGGTTCCAATGGAACTTGCTTAATAAAATGGAAAAGAATCCTAAGCTTCTCTACAAAATAGTCAATGAACGATCAAAGATCAAACCAGGTGTATTCTCTGTATTAACACCTAATGGATTGACCCACACTGCCGATGCTTTCGCAACGTTTTACTCATTTGTCTTCAATCCCAAGCATTTTATCCCATATTAAGTTTCATCAAGTTCGCCATATTTCGAATTACTAAGTGAAATGAGTATCAACGAATACATGGTTGGGCGGGAACTTTGTCAACTAAACGAAAAGAAGTCCCCAGGCGCAGGCAAAATTACCCCCGCCATACTTCGCAGGTGTCGCGTTGCTTTGACTGCTCCTCTCAATCGCTAAGGAAAAATACCACGGCAACGGAAAGCCGGGATGATAACTCCTATTTCTAAAGGCGGTAGTCGTTCAGACACAGCAAACTATAGACCGGTAACGTTACTTCCGGTGATCTCTAAATTGATGGAACGCATTGTGACTGCGCGCATAAGAGAACATTTTGAAAACCAGAACCAGCAAAACACGTTTTTCGAAGAAACCGTTGCTGTTTATCTAACCTTCTTACAACGTTCGAGGATTGGACCAAGGCACTAGACGAAGGTGAAACTGTACGTGTTTGGTACATCGATATTTCCAAAGCTTTTGATAGACTCAACCATGACATCCTAATTAAAAAGCTCGAATCCTATGGAATAACGGGAATATTGCTGAATTGGATAAGGGACTATCTTAGTGATAGACACGTCCAAGTTCGCATTGGCAGCAACCTCTCAGAAGTGAGATTTCGCAAGACTCGGTGCTTGGACCACTTTTTCTTTTAACATATACGGATGTTGTGATGGATGATAATAACCATTCGATACTGTTTTCCGATGATATCAAAATATGGAGACGTGTTAAGACTATTGACAACTGAATGACATTACGACGACAACTGTGTAGTTTATTTCGTTGTTAGAAGAATAAGTTGCCCTTTAATCTTACGAAATGTAAAATGCTACGGCTTGGCAAATTTCTGCACCACATGTATCAGCTTGGCACGCAAGATCTCGTCTGGACCACCACAAACAGATCTCGGTATCTGGGTGTCGTTTAACCTTAAGCCTGGACATCATTACCGGACAGCGTACAATAAAGCCTGCTGATCTTAGGTCTGTTAAAAAGGATATCCAGGACCTTATTCGAACACGCAAACATTCAAAGGCTTTAAGCATTCCACATTCTCGATTTGATATTCGTCGGAATTTTTCTCGATCAGCATTTGATTCATGTGGAACGTCTTGCCTAAAGAAATCACACGCTCGGAATCTGTTGCGGTTTTCACTTCCAAACTCGATGAGTATATGACGAAACATGCGGTATGTGTTTGTCCCTATTGATTTCTGAAAGATTTTATATTCTCACTCTATAAACCCTGCCATCCTGTGGTTTTTGGTAAGCTTATTGCATTTCCTACCATAAAAAGTTCGTACTTCTGAAGTTGTTGAAATGCAAGTGCGGAGAAGAGGTTGTCAAGTATGTATTGAGATAACTGATGTCCGATGTATTAGACTAACTACTACGATAACGTCCCACGAAGGTAGGATAAAACGCATAAGACAAT
>JACCGJ010011499.1:0-12290 GCA_013407085.1 Atriophallophorus winterbourni | reverse complement strand
ATCTTTCAAAAAACAGGGAAGGTTCTGGCTGGTAACGTTCACAAGGATAATGAATGTCTACCATCATACTACGATGGAGTATCTGGTAGAGATTTTGGCTCCTTGGATGCAAAATGATATTGTCCTCTTCGATTAAATCTATCACAGAGCATCAAAGTTTGTGATTGATCTTTTCAATGCTCCGTACACCGAAAGACTTCGACGTCTGGGCCTATGTAACTTTACCCAAAGTGAAATACGCCACGATATGATTCGTGTCTATAGAATGGGGACATGAAGAGATCCACTAAGACGCCTGTTCCCAGTGTGTGGTGAGAAGTTGATACATTAACACACCTTATCCATTTACATCCCAAGTTGCTGTATTGATTTTCGGCGCCATATTTTGTTGTACTTGCTATATTTTTAGAAATTCCCTACCTCAACATGTGGTGGACTCCACTTGCCTAGTGAAATTTAAAGTGAAATATGCATACTTCGTGACCCATACATTTGATATATTATAATAATTTCATATTGACATTCATACTGTAATCTTGTGGTGTTGTAAAGCGTTCGCTTTTCAACTTTAACTCATTAAATTCTTGAAATGTGTATTGTTGTGTGGAAAACATGTTACAAGGCAAGATAATAATTGTTGAATGAAGCCGTGTTACTAATTTGAATGAATGTATGTTATGTAAAATCTCCTTATCCGTTTGTGTCTGTAAACTTGCAATATATATACCGTAGTTTTTCACATCCATACCTGCCGTACTTATTTGGAATTTTATCTTGTCGTAAAATCTTGATATCTAATGTTAGTGCTATTAAACGTATGCAGTGCTAAGTCGATCGAGACTGAAAAGAAAGTGTGAGGTTGTATTTGCGATAAATTGACAAGCAACCTGGGTTAAAACGTCACACAGAAAGAACAAATTACCAATTTCTGAATCGAAGCAACATCCCTACCTGATTTATCCAATGAGAAGCCAATCATTGTGCTTTGGTGGAAATTCTCATTCCAAAATAATTCACACTTTCAAAAGTATCATGAATAAGAAAAATAACAATTCATACTAAGCCCACGAGATTATTTAAAGTTTCGAATGAAATGCAAAATGAAAAGCAAGCTCATTGTCGGGGTCAAACCAATTGTTCGTCACAGCCGTTAGATGTCATGGGATTCGTCAAAGCTTCGAAACACTGTCTCGTAGATCGCTGGCGATGTTATCATATCCTTCCGTTTTATGTCCATTCGCTTTGGAACGCTCCGCTTCAGTCATCTCCTGGAAACGGAGTATACGTTCGACATCTTGTTTCCGTTTTTTCTTTCGCTTGATTCGTTTGTAGGTGAACAAGGCAAGGAATATCACAGTTGCCGTGCAAGCGATTGCAAAAAGTACAATTCCTCCTATCATCCTGCTCTCGTTCTTTTCATCCTCCCCCGAACCCCACATACATCCTCCGATCAATAATCCGAGAACGGAGAATACGAAGAGAAAGAAAAGCACCGGTTCTCCTTGAAAAAGCAGCATCAAATGCTTTACACGATAATCGTTTTCTACGATAGACCAATAGTGATCGTTGCACTAACATACCACAGTTAGACACGTCGGCGGGCGGAGGTGTATGACCTTGCATTTGATTGGTTAATTCCGTGAGTGGTGTGATAACTCCAAATATGTGCTCAACCAAAGTGATAACGCGGTTGAAACTGCGACTCAGGTGGTTTGAATGTGCGTTAAAAATCGATCAGCATTGAAACAACGAAAAAATCGATGGCGAAGTTTCAATTGTTCCTTACTATAGGTTTTTAGAGGTTAATATTGCCGTGGGGATATAAATTTTGTATTTACTCTAAATAAAGAATGGTGATTTATTTTCGTTGATAAATTTAAATGCCACCTAAACAGTAAAATCTGAGTTCCGGGCACTGAGGTGAGATTTGATATCAATCATGTTTGATTATTTGATTGATCTTTAAGTGATTAAGCCTCGTAATCCCGCAACTCTTTCGGAGAAGTTTGTTGGCGTCCTTTGGTCGATGTCGACCATGTATGTACATCACAATCACATGAATGTTCATGTTCTAAAGCTTTTGGAATGACTAAACAGTCCGATTCGGGAGGAACAATCTCTCCCGCAACTCTGGCAACGAAAGTCAGAACTCGGTTGTATTGCATCAGTTGCACACCGGCGGAGTGATCTACGTTTAACAGCCAAGAGCTGTATCTGCTCCTCCCCAGCTTGCAGACGACGCTTTAAACAATGCCTCCAATGTGAGCGGTCAAGAGCAAGTTCTTCCTAACTCGCCGGGTCAATGACCAGAGCTTTCATATCTTTTTTGCAAACGTCTTTGTACCGCAAGTGTGGTATGCATAATCGTCGACTTCCTAATTGCAACTCACCATAAAGTAGATTTTTCGGAATACGATCATTTACCATTCTGTAGAGATGACCAAACCACCGCTGGCGGCGCTGTCGCAATAGGGTGTACATGCTCTGTAGACTAGCTATTGAAAGCACTTGGCGAAGTAGAAAGCAGGAATTTATCGTATGGCGAAGCAGCGATTACGTTGGAAACACGTTTTAGAAAGCTGATAAAAAGCTCCGACGTTCACGTACGTCATGCTGCCTACTGGCTCGCAAGTTATCCAATATTGGACGGCGTTTAAGAACATAGTGTGTGTGCTATATATCACTGCTGGGCAGAGAGCAGTTGCTATAAAAACACTTGTTCAAACGAGATATAAAACCTTTTGACATTGATCCCGCGAGCTGGGAAGAACTTACTCTTGACCAACCACTTTGGGGACATCTGCAAGCCGGTAAAGAGCTGATACCAAGCACGGCCGCTGATCCTAGATCACACCGTCAACGTGCAACTACCGCGTATCGTTGTGAGCGCCACGAGAGAGAATGTTCCACACGAATCGAACTGTTTATTCATTCGAAACGCTGGGGAAAATGAAGCCGTCACCCCGTTGTCGACATCCGAAAAAGGAAGTCAACATCGAAAGTCACCCAGGTACGAATCATCGTGTATTCGAATATTTTTCGCTTTGATCGTTTATGTTGCGTTTATAGTTCAAGAATCAAGAATCAAGATTTTATGGTGAAACTAAAGCAATCGCTTTACATCTACCATAGGATAACAGCTATAAAAATAGTGAGGATGCAATCAAAATTTTGTTGGGGTGTTTTCTTTTTGTAGTTTTATATGGGGTCAATATACGGAACAGATAGTGGAGTGCTCTTTGATAAAATCTTCACGTTTTGATTTGAAAATACAGATCGCGGTAGAGTTCACAATATTTTATGGTAGTGAATTCCATAGAAAGCAAATACGCACCCAGATGAAATGACTCTTAAATCGAGTTTTGAGTGCGGTATAACGAGACAACTTGAATGACTTAGGGGAACTGACTTTTATCAAATCGCGGAGAGGATGATTTTCCATCCGCAGTATTTTAGATGTTAGGATCATGTCGCCTCTCACTCGCCTTTGTGTAAAATCAGTCAATCTCAGCACGGCCATTGGCTCTTGATATGAGACGTTGGTGTAAATATAAGTGAATGGTATCAATATGTTTGATATTCATGCCGTAAGAACCCCGATCCATACACATCTAGACTCCTAGTGGTGTTCCACAAAAAGCAGTGCTTGAATTTGTGTTTTTTACTTACTTTACATGGTCGTTCAACAGAAAGGTGACCATTGAAACTGCTGTTACTTAGGGTTGGTACCACAAATAAGAAGCAGAATCACAAAGTTGTTCACAGTCAAGCGCCTTAGGATCCAGAGTCGAAATTCAAACACTTATGGTGGGAAAAAGCACAATTACCATAGCATACCAAATATTTGTTCATGAAAAAGAGATAACTCATTATCGTGTAATGTTACGTATTGTCCCGTCAAATAAATACTATGAGTTAATAAGTACTTGTAGTCAAATCGCTGTCCAAAATAGATATGCCCAAATTTTGAATGAAGAGAAAACCGTAATTTCAGGGAGCGCATTCCAAAGGAAACAGACCCGTATTAAATAAAAATATAGGAGAAAGCTAATATGGGAATGGGGAATTTGTAGTGTCGCTGAGTGGCTCCAAGTATGTCTCAATGCATGATATTTGAATAAATTTTCAACGGATAATGTTTATTTTTGTAAAGGAGGGCGTAAGTGAATACATCAGGTCGTTCGAGGCGAAGTCACGTTTTCTGTTCTCACATCTATTACGTTATGTACACAGACTTCAAGGTCACTCGATCCAACAATCACCACATCACCCCGCCAATATGACATAGGAAAGCACTACATCGATAACCAGTTGTCGTGGTGTACAAAACCTGATCGTCTTAGCTTTATCTAGTAACTGTAAACACCCGTAATCGGTTGTAGAGCGTGTTTTGAGGATGTGCGGTTATCTCGTTCAGCCAGGAATTGCATTACATGAACACGTGATCATACTGTAGGCAGCTGATGTGAGTACATTACGGCAATTGAGGCGTTCAAGGTCACTCAATCCAACGTTAATCACATCACCCCGCTTGCGTTTTACATCCATCTGTCGCTTGTGTCCCGATTCATTCCTGAGATCGTGCCAACCGCCACGCTCCAGTATCACATCACTTCGAAGGCTTCTTGGAAAAAGGGTCGATTCTCAGATTTTGCATTCGTTCCTCGTACGTTAGGTTATGGAAACCACTTACGAGTTTTCTTGCACGATGGTATATTTTATCAAACAATAGTATATCCTCTTTTAATCACGAGTCCAATTTTGTGATGCACGCTTCATGGTTGGAATTTAGTAGGCTTTCATGATCGTAGGCAAGGGTCCAGGTAAAAAGATTATGAAAATCCGTCGCACTATATTCAGAAGCCCGGAAGCACGCTACATAGATGTCTTTTCGACTTAGTCCAAACAAAATATTCTACCCAAAGTGCTACATGTATTGGAAAGGGCTTGCCAATTTGGAGGACCTTGTATTTTTAAAAAGGCATGGTAGCCTCTTCTTCACCGAACCTTCGTGTAAAGCATGAAAATCACTTTACACTTGTATACACTCCGCATTATGTTCTATCTGAGTCACATTTTTTATATCGCCGGCAAAGAGAACCACTTTGAATGATAGCATCCGTATTAGGTCGTTAATGTTAACGTGAACCATTGTTGGCCTAAAATGATAAATGTATTATGGTGCTCACATCCTCTCCATTGACACTGAACAACCGGTTTCTAGCTCTTTTCCATGATCGGATGGCGTCAGTGTAAAGCTTAGATTCAGCGAGCATTGAAACAGTGAAGAGGCTGGTATGCGGGCAACTTATGTCATAAGATTTCGTGAAGTAATATGTACAATTCCAAAGTGTTACAGACGTCCATAATCATTCATTCCGTTACACGTAAATACGTTAACGCCATTTTGTGGAATGTACAACTCTTGAAAAGTAACCGCGAGTCGAGATTCGTTGAAGTTGTGACTGTAGTTTTATACATGGAGCTGCATACACAGGCGTCCCTAGTTTGTTCGACCCACGACCGAGGAATACTTTGCCAAGATTCTGGTGAACACTTTCTCTAATGCTGAACACTTACAGACACCACAAATAATAAGCGAAAATACGTATTGCGTATGGCGCGAGTACATCACCGCGAAAGTGAGTTTGCAGCTTGATTCTTAAACTTTGCCATTCGCGAAACAACATATCAGATATCATTGGACTCGTCTTAATTTGCTCGTTCGGAATATACCAGTTTCAACTTCGAACAAGGTGAATACTTGAAAATCGAATTTTTCAAGTTTTAACCCAAATTTACCTACGCGTGCAATATCCCTGGCGATTGAAAATATCGTTCCGTTCGGGCGCTGTTGAAAAGTTCACATCATTTCCAATCGACTGAAAGATTTTTCAACTCTGTCAGATCGAAACTTGTTGAACAGCATCACGTTGATTTAAAATCGTTTGCTTTTTTACCTCTTGGATCGCGTCACTCTGATCCAACACATTCACTCCACCGCTAGCTATCGGTCTATAAACAACCTCATCGCCAAGTGCACTGATTCATCACTCGCTGGATTGTAACAATGACACGAAGGATGACCTTGAAGCCCCAGACAAAGGAGGCAGCACGTGATGTCTGTCAAATCTGTAACAAAGGGGTAAGTGCCCGATCTCATGTGGTTAAATGTTTTGGCTGCCTGGGTAAAATACATACCAACTGTGATAAAGCCCTAACGCAGGAACTGGTATTGTTTATTAATAACGTCGATTTCCCCGGCGTTTGCTACGTATGTAGTGCATGTCAAAATAAACAGCATAGTGATATAACTACAAATCATCCCAATGAGGCAAAGCTGGAATCTCGACTAGAGATTTTAGAAAAATGTTATCGAAAACTCGAGGAAACACTTAAGCCAATTACAGTAGATACAATTGTCAACAAAATTCTACCTGAAATAGTTGTTTCTCAAGGCGGTAAAAAGTATAAGAAAAATACACCAAAAAGCGCACCCTTGACTGAGTGTTGTGAGTGCTTATCCGGATGCAACAAAGATGGTCCTATTGAACCCTGCTTCCCGTGGTCATCACCAAATAAAATCGCGAACACTTTAGCCAAGACTCCCCAACGTCTAGTTGCATCACACTCTAACAACCCAACATTTGCCCATGAGGTGACTAAAGCAGGTAAGTGTTTGACGGGAGCACTGACGCCTACACTTCAGGCTAAATAGGAAGTTCTGAGCAAAACCGTCTCACATCATATGAAGCCAATATACTCTATCAAACACGGAAAGAATTTGAGCGTAATCTGCACCAATATTACTGAGTCAGAAATCACGCTCTTTCATGCAAGGCAAAAACATGACCTTGAGAATTGGTCAGAAATTTGCAATCGAATTGGCTTAGATGGTATACACCCGGTATCGGTAACTCGGCTCGCTCGTCACCCGAAGTCCCCGAACTAAGACAAACCACGTTTGCTTAAGATCACTTTTGCCAACGAAAAGGACATGGAAAATGTCCTACTCAATTCGTATTTGCTCCGAGCACAAAAGGACTCACACCAACGCATACATGCTGACGTACCTTGGTGGGAAAGGCAACGAACACCCAATGGTCGGAATCAAGCAGCATCAAGGAGTATTATTCTGCTTGACGTTCCTGAAAATACAGGAGCCACAACGGTTTACGAAAGAAAAGAGCACGATCGTAAACAGTGGTCATTTATTGCCGAGACTATCGGCTCTTCAAATTCTGTAGTCGTTGACACATACCGAATACCTTGCTCGCCAAACTATCAAGGAAAATGTTCAAATCCACTTAAGATTACATTTTTGTCAAGTAGTATGGCAGATGATGTCCGATCCGAACTAAAACTATACAGAAAGAGATTACCCGATAACGTTAGATTGTGCAATCCCAGAGTTGTTGATGTCAAATTGCAGCCTTCCATTGCAAAATGCATCCGAGTCTGACTCAAATTCGCCAGTGAAAATATCTCAACTTGCTTCAAAAAACGACAAAAGTCCGACGTCGACAGCGTCGGACCAATAAATACTGTTACTGACTCGTTGTTACATGCTAAAAGCTCAATAAAGTGTCTCTATACGAATGCCCAAAGTTTGTTTAATAAATTGGCTGAACTAACCGAGCTCTGCAAACGATACTCACCAGACCTCGTCGCTGTGACTAAAACCTGGTTTCAATCTCGTATGACTGAAAGCGAACTGTCGATCCCAAACATGATACTATTACGGAACGATCGTCCACGAAAAGGTGGTGGTGTGGCTTTATACTTTCACGAACGTCTTCAGTGCATGAAGATTCACGATCCCAATCTCGAATCAGAAGATACCCTCTGGTGTAGCCTTACACAGGAGTCACAGGACGACTGCATCATTGGTATAATATATCTTCCTCCATCTTCGACATGTGCTCAAAACGACAGGGTATTAAAGGCTCTACAATATGCCGGAGAGATGCGAAGCTCCCAATTACTGGTCATTGGAAGATTTAAACCTTCCTCATCTTTTTTAACAGATCAGATCACCCTCTACACACACCTGATCATAAATTCCTTGAGCTGATCGACATGATTCCACTGCATAACCATGTGTCCGACTTTAATCACAGAAAAGGATCAGAGTTACCGTCCGTTTTGGATCTAATCCTTACTTCCGAGACAACAGCAGTTGAAGGTGTTGACTACATTGCCCCTCTTGATCGAAGTGATTATCTTGTGTTAGGTTTTGAATATGTATGCAGCGCTAGACGAGGATGTGAGTCCGCAAAACTATTCAGAAGGATCGACTACGTGAGTTTACGTGGGTTAGTAAATTGGCGAATGCTTGATTATCACAACACGGAAACACATTGCACCACACTTACAAAAAGTCTTCAGTCAAGCATATATCAAAATTCGCGATTTGTTAATGAACGACGGGTATACGACTTTCGCTTTAAACTTCGTAGTCACACGAAAAAATGGATCGGGTAAAGGAACTCTGCTTGGTTTCAACACAGAAATACCAAGACTGTTGCGTCATGGCAACGATTTTGCGGAATTCGCAACAAAGAACACACTCTCATCAAAGAAGACAAGCAAAATTACCATCGCTTTCTATCTTTGAAAATGGAAGGAAATCCTAAATTGCTTTATCTGATTGTCAATGCTCGATCGAGCGTGAAACCAGGGGTGTTTCCTGTTCTTACTGACGATGGATTAGCAGTCTCAGCAAAGGAAACAGCTGATGCTCTCGCTCAATTTTATGCTAAAGTATTTAGTCCGTTAGCGATTCGATCGACTGAAGAATTACCGCCATCAACAGTGACGCAACAGCTGACTGAGATCGAGATAAATCCAGTGATTATACAACGACATTTGTGTCGAATGAACCCTAGGAAATCCCCTGGAGCGGATGGAATCACTCCGACTATACTAAAATCCTGCGAACAGCAGCTGTGTGAACCTTTGTGTGAATTGTTCAAACATTCTCTAATTGAAGGAGTGGTGCCAACAGAGTGGAAGACAGGGGTAATTTCACCTATCTACAAAGGCGGTAGACGTTCAGATCCGGCAAACTACCGTCCTGTCACCCTACTTCCTGTGATATCCAAAGTTCTAGAGCGTATAGTGATTGAAAATATAGTTCATCACGTGGAATCACAAAATACGCTAACTGTAGCACAGCATGGTTTTCGTAAATCTCGCTCATGCTTGACAAATTTGTTGACGGTTTTAAATGACTGGACCCAAGCGGTTGACGAAGGAGCTAGCATCCACGCTTGTTATCTGGATATGTCTAAAGCTTTTGACTGAGTTGATCACTTTCAATTAATACAAAAGCTGAAGCAGATGGGTATCAGCGGACAGCTACTCATATGGCTTGAAAGTTACCTCAGTGGGCGCAAGGCGATCGTTCGAATCAACGGCGTACATTCACAGGCTATTGAAGTCTCTAGTGGCGTCCCGCAAGGTTCAGTCCTCGGGCTAGTACTTTTCTTGGCTTACATAAACGACCTACCAGAGACGCTCGCATGCAAGGTGATTATTTTTGCTGATGACATTAAACTTTGGACGCGGATAAAAACAACTGCGGACTGTGTACAGCTGCAACGTGATCTAGATGCTCTACATGAATGGTCGGTACGGAATAATTTACCATTCAATTTCCGAAAATGCTAGGTGTTGCAAATTGGTAAGCCATTCCAATACCAATATCACTTTGGGCAGACTATTTTGAGCTGGACAGAATCGAAAAGGGATCTTGGAGTCTGGGTATGCGGCAGCCTGAAGAACAGCCTGCATTGTTAGGTTATCTACAAGCGTGCTTCCAAGCTTCTAGGTATGCTGCGACGGATTTTCAGAACCTTCTCGCCTGGAACGTTGCCCACCATCATGAAAGCATATATATTTCCAACCATGGAGCATTCATCACAAGCTTGGACTCCGTGGTTAAAAAAAGATATACTGTTGCTTGACAAAATATACCATCGCGCAACCAAACTCGTAAGAGGTTTCCGGAATCTAACGTACGAGGAACGATTGCAAAAACTGAGGCTCCCCACTCCCCTTCAAAGAAGCCTTCGAAGCGATGTGATACTGACATACAAGATATTAAATACCCCACATCATCCCTTAAAACATTTATTCGAATACCGTGAGTCACGACATACACGCAGCCACTCAGCGACACTGCAAATTCCCCACTCCCGTATCAGCTGTCGCCGATATTTTTATTGTGTACGTGTCTGTTTCCTTTGGAATTCCCTCCCCGAAACTCTTGTCATCTCTCCCAGCATCGAAACGTTTATTCGAAATTTGGATACTTATTTGTTGCATAATAATCTGATGACACCTGCGTATTGACTCATGATAACTACACAACTTGACAATACTTGACATTACATGTTTATTTTATACCTATTTCATGAACGAATATTTACTATGATATGGTAATTGTGAAGCCATGTGCTTTTTGTGACCATAAATTCTTGAATCTTGAATCTTGAATAAATGAGCGTGACTACTCTCACAGAATAAATGTTTATAGTTGATCAATAACTTGCGTACAAAAAACAATGTTCCATCCATTGAGGAATGTTTTCTGACGTTACGCACACGTAGATGTGGAATACTTTACGTTCCAAACAAAATTAGAAATGAATGCAATCACCTCACTGTATTCGATTTATTGTGCACCTTTGCTGTGGTTATAGTGAAACCAATCGCATTTTTAACCCTGATTCTTAAGTATTGAATAATGAATCATAAACATCTGAATTCTTCCTCTTTAATATTATTGCTGAGCTTGGTATCAAGATAACAAAAAGGGCACTCGACATTATGTAATGCAGCATATTATAGCAAAGATGTCAAGTACACTAGCGAACAGTGCCATTCATGAGCTCCAAGACGATATGCAGAACAGCATGGTCTCCATGGTAACCAAGAGTCATGGATTCGCTGCAACGCTGCAACTGGTGACCGGACTATATAACTGGCCATACAAGAAGAAGATTGGCACTCTGAACCTATTTGACTTTTCGTACCGTCGTGTCAAGGGTGACTTGATGCTGCTGTTCAACATTCTGCATACGGTGGATCACCCACTTGAGCACCTGTTTCATCGGCAAGAAGCACGTGCTAGCAGATCTCATGGCTACAGGTTCATTATTCCACACTCTAAATGAAATCGTCGAAGGTTCTTCTTTGCTGTCTGATTTTGTTTTATATGGAACTCTCTGCAACGCATAACATTTGTGCATCAAGCGTGACCATGTTCACGGGTGAACTTGACCAAATCCAACCTCGCACCTGAATACACAAGCTGACTTTCCATATTGATAAAACATTTGTGTTGTTTTTATGCATTCCCTATATTTCTAATCTATGGTTACTGTAACGTATTTGCTTTTTAGACATTTAAAACCGTGAATTAACTTCCTCCGGCACAACGCAAAAGCATGAAACGCCGAAAAGACCGTCGTTAACCATCGTATACCAGAAAACAATTTGGTTTTGGAAGAATTGGACGCGATGGAACTCGAGTGATAACTTGTTCAGAAACATGAGCAGATGGATAAAGTCAGTAGCTATTGAACGATATGCAATTTGCCTAGAATGGTTTAACAAGCCAAATGTTGTGAGGACTTGAATAGAACCAGTTGGAACGAAATCAGATCGAAGTGGCAAACGGTACATACATGTTGAAGTCAGTATTGTAGTTCTCAATTGTTCTCCGAGTTAGCATGACGTTTCGTCTTCAAACTTCTTACGAAGCAAATCGGCGATGGGCATCATTTTAATTTATCTTCTGCGTGCGACCTCATCAACGGTGATTGGATGGAATTGCTGCGTGTCCTTGTTGTTAGCGTTCACTCATTGGTCCAAAAATCCCATCCAATAGAACGTGCTCATCGATTTGTTGCAGCGTTGAATTCAATTTAAATTCAATTTAAATGGTCTCAAATGCATATAGCTTTACAAAAACCACAGAATAATATGGGAACTACCAATAATACGGAGCTGTTTAAGAATCAGGTAAAAATCCAAAGGGCAGAAATTGTTTTCGATTGGTGGGATGACAAATGTAGATGCATGGGGTAACGAGGTATAGTTTTCTCCGATGCACGGGGTAAGGGTCAAAAAGGCATCAAGACTTGTCGTGAAAATCTGCTGATTTGGTGAGTTTACAACATAATCGGGTAGATTGTATCAAGTAGAACAAACTCGCACATAAAAAAATATCGTCTACAGTTGAGTCGCGAGTGAGGGACAGTTAGAATAAATGTGTGAGCTCT
>JACCGJ010011498.1:0-58685 GCA_013407085.1 Atriophallophorus winterbourni | reverse complement strand
GTCAGTAAGAGCAGTTCGCGCCGCCGGGCTTGTGAAAGCCCACTCGTGCAGGCCAGGAGTTGGACGTGGGTGTCAGAGAGGCGATTTGAAGACGCACCCACGTGGGAGCATTTTAATAGATAGTATTCGGGCTTCATTCCTACTACCCCCCCGCTGTGACAACCTTTGGAACAGTTCGTTTACACGGTTCATTATGACGTGTCTCGAAAGGTTGGATGGAACGTCTTGCGAACAGCTCAGGCGATTGCAATAAAAATATTTAGACCAAACTTATGCGTCCAAAAAAACGACTAGTTCGTTATCTTTCCTTGCCTCGGCCAACATCCATTTCAACCAGACAATTTTAAGTAACAGCACATGACATTATTTTTGTGTATTGGTTGATTTTGATCAGATTTATTTCTATTTTCTTACGCATGTATTGTTATGCGTATTTTACTTGCATGTTTTTTATTCGTGTTGCTTAGCACTTTGTCTTGCTTACAACCTACGCCCGGTGATTCTGAGAAACCCGAATTTATACAAGAATCACCCTATATAAAATAATTCCGCTATCGTGCCTATGCAGAGTATCTAATTAGTCTTGAGTTGCATGCGAAAACACGCTGGAGTCTCACTGATATCGCTATTTTCCTTTCCTATGTCTGTCTTGGCGTGGGCAATCTTGCAGTATCTTAGTCCACGTGCAGTCTATGACTGTGCAGCACTTTGTCTGAATCAGGCTTGTGATTACATACATGTACACATATAAATAACAACAAGAGCCATGTGTGTCCCAAAAAATCAAAAATCTCACAATTTTTGTCCTTGGGTTGTATTGGGTGATTAACTTTCCTAGTTCACTCTGTGAGCCCCTCTTGCCCAGATGGACTAGTGTCCAACTGTTTACCTCCAACAGAACAACTGTTTAAGTCATTCGCCTTTACCGTTTACGCATGTTTTTTTCTGATTAAATTTTGGTTTCTACAGGGTCGTGAGAATGGTGGTGGGCTGCTCTCTTCGGTTCTGAGTGGGCTTCGATTGCCCGTTGGCAGTAGCCGTCTACTGACACTTGAAGATATCACGCCTTCTTTGGAAAAGTTGCGCGACCTTTTGGTGGCAAAAAATGTTGCTTCTGAAATTGCGCAGCGTGTGTGCGATAACGTTGCCGAGCAGTTGGTCAATACACCTTTGGGAACCTTTGAGCGCGTTCACACTCGCGTTCGCAATGCCGTAGAAGAGGTGTGCAGTCGTATTTTGGCTTCCGGTCGACGTGTGGACATCCTTCGCGATGCTCTTGACGCGCGTACCCATGGGAAACCTTACACAATCGTATTTTGTGGTGTCAATGGAGTGGGTAAATCCACGAATTTTAGCAAGGTACGGCATTTGTGAAATTTTGTATCTTGTTCGCTTTTCTGTCATGCTTGATATATGTTGAGTGCTTTTTGATGAGCTCTATGAATCGGGCCCGTCCTACTGTGCAACCTGATATAATATGGCCCACGTACAGTCTCCTGACTGTGCGATAAGGCTTGTGCGTGCATACTTTTTCAGGTTGGTGCCACTATCTCCGCTGGGGATGATCGGCTTGGTTGAGTCACGATTGAGCCACTTCCGCATCCGGCGGTAGAAGCGAGATCCGCGCAGATATTAAGTCAGGTCTGTTTCCCCACGTGCGCCACCGTCAACCATTCGTAGACCAAGCAGTTCCGCATTCCATCTCACGGTGGCGGCCAAGTCTTCACTTGTCCTCCGCGACGACAACGGTCATTCTGCGCAGGGTGTCGGCCGATAGTGTCACCCTGGTTAGTTTCAGCGTCTCAGGCCTGTGCGGGTGGAGGATATGCGGAAACTAGAGGTTTTCGACCATTGGTGTCTCCGACGCATCCTCAATGTTCGATGGGATGAGCGAGTAACGAATAACGAGATTCACCACCGTTGTTTTGATATCCCTCGCCTGAGTTTGATTGTGCTTTCATACCATACCTCTGTGTGAAAATCGATTATTTGATCTTGCTAACAACTTTTTTACCAATCTTGATAGGTTTGTACCTTTCGCGATGAGGGAGAGTGATGTTGACCTTCTGGTCTTAATTGCATTCCCGTTCTCGAGCGACCGGTCGGCCTAGCTGTCCACATATTCACAAACTTCGCTTGCTTTGGCTTGCTTGGTTTCATGAATATTTCCTGTTTTAAGTTTTCTTCCTTTCCAATGTACCTCGTCTAATCCTAGGCAACTTAACCTTATTTTAGCCCACTTGTAGTATTTTATGGTATGGCATATTTCTTGGATTCAGGCTTGTGATTTCATACATTATCCTCATATACTTGTTAACACATCACCCGTCTCCCTCATCTATTGTTTTTTTTAATTCTTCCGCTTAGATTGCGTTTTGGCTAATCGAGAAGAATTTCCGTGTCCTCATTGCTGCTTGTGATACATTCCGATCTGGTGCGGTTGAACAATTGCGAACTCATGTGCACAAATTAAACTTCATACATCCTCCAGAGCAGCATGGCAATCAACCAATGGTTGAACTCTACGAACAAGGCTACGGTCGTGACGCGGCTTCCATCGCCCGCTCGGCTATCAATTACGGTATGCCTCCGTGTGTTTTGCGTTGAACACATCTCCTCCCTCATCGGTTTACTTCATTGTTCATTTCCTGTTTTTAGCTCGTGATCGTCATATTGATGTGGTTCTTGTGGACACCGCCGGTCGTATGCAGGACAATGAGCCGTTGATGCGAGCGTTAGCCTCAGTGAGTTTTCAGTCCGCCTCGGTTGCCGTGATTTTCATACTTGCTCCATGTCAATAACGTGTGTTCAATTGAAAAAAGAACTGGCCAGTTTAGGAGTGTTGACGTCCCCTGTAAGCGTAGAAGTTGTAAGCACTCCTAAATTTGGTCTTTTTCATTGGTTTGATCGGTTGGCTCAGATACACTATGTGGATCGGTCACCTAAAAGTTGATTGTTTCAATCTGATTAAAAGTGTCCTCCAAGTTTAACTTTGAGAACGTAAAAAAACTTGTACGCTTGCATGCGAACATGGTACATGCATTTGTGCAGTATTTCACACTGCGCGGGTAAAACCGCGTTAAAATGATTTCCCAAAGGTACTGAGCTGTATGCGGAAGCATGCCACTTCCCCTGTCTGAGCTTTGACAACCCTACGTTACGTTAGCCCATACACATTCGCTGATTATCACCATCAGAAACAGTATTACACCGGTAGCATGTACCGAATGTCTAACTGCCATACAACCATGAAAAAGTAAAATCCTAAAAGACGGGGAAGGGTGACACTTCAATAGCTATGGATTCTATAAAAGAGTAAGCACAAACAAACTGGGATGAGGTGCCTACAACTCGAATGGAACATGCATTCAAACAAGTTTCGTGAACGAGTAGAGCCACATCAGCACGACTGTTTCCTTGCAGCATTCACTGCCATGCATCATAACAAGTCGCTGATTATACGACACTTTATCTGAATTCAGGCTCATGATCGCATACAGTTAGCTCGCTGAATTACCGTGTTTGGCAATTTGGCTTGCTTAATCATTTCAATTACGTCAACCAGCTGTATTGACCCGGCATCTTCACAACTCTAATAATGTTGTTAACGGTTTACATCAGAGTAATCTCTGTTCTTCTACATGTCTTGTACCATACTAACTATCATTCACTATCCCCGTCAGCTCATACACCTCAACCAGCCTGACCTGGTTTTGTTTGTCGGTGAGGCTCTCGTGGGCAATGAGGCGGTTGACCAACTGGTGAAGTTCAACCAATCGCTGGCCGACCACAGCATGGCCAGCAAACCACGTACCATCGACGGTATCGTCTTGACCAAATTCGACACGATTGACGATAAGGTAAGTCAATGTGTTCTCGTGCAATGAATTGAATGAAATAAACAACCCAAGAATAGAGTTGAGAATAAACCACGCTCACTCGAATCACACGGTGTGTATTAATCAATGTAACTTTAACAACGAGAATAACAGCATTATTGATTATTATTATTATTAATTGAACATTATTGATTGTTATTCAAACAATCATCACATCTCGTCGTTCCTTGTGCGCTGAATTGGCTTTCAGCGTCTGATAAAACGCGAAACGGTCTAGTCGTCTTTTAATTACATTCGCTTCCTGTCTTATGGGTTTTGTGTCGTCTTTTTCGTCGAAGAGATATTGTTTCTAAATTTGTGCTTCATATTATTTTGTGTGTTTTGGCGACTACTCATCAGTACCAAGTCCTTCGAAATATTCACAAAGTTTATCACGACGGTCCACATTGGAAGCACTGGACTCGAGTGAGCTCATCAGCAGTGCATATCCTGTCTCGGGTCTGACTCGAACACATGACCTTCACCATTGTAGTCTTACGCCTTACAGCCTGAGCTACCGTCCACCGTTTGACCAATCGCGATTGAGCCTTCATGAATGTTTCTCCAGACTGGCACATTTGAGTAGCGTCATATGCCTGACCAATCGAGAAGGAGCCAACAACATCTGTTGTGGTCGTCTAACCAATCTGATCTCCTTGTCAGGTCTTCCCATGAGATACAGTGTAAGCTAACACCGATTAAATCTGACGGGCATTGTTGTTTTTAAAGTGTTTGGGGAGTTGGTTCATTATGTTTTGGCAACTACTCATCAGTACCAAGTCCTTCGATATATTCACAAAGTTTATCACGACGGTCCACATTTTGTGTGTGATGATTCTGTGGTGTTACCTACAAGCCGAAAAGTGCTTCTGTTTGTTTGCTCTTTCAGACCACTGCATTCTCTTCATCTTTTCGGTTGTGTACATATAGCTCATTGTTTCTCGCTCTTCCTTTGTCTCTCTTATTTATTTCATGTTTGCCTCTTTGCCTTGTAGGTTGGTGCCGCGATTTCAATGGCCTACATTTCTAGTCAACCAATAGTTTTTGTCGGTACTGGCCAAACGTACGCGGATCTACGGCAGTTGTCCGTCAACGCCGTGGTCAAATCGCTCATGAAGTAACCGTGGGTCGCTTGTTCATCGGACCGGACTCCTTCCACATCTACACCGTGTCTTTGTTGTGGTTATTTTTCGATTGATGATTTTCCAGTTCTCATCTATCTGCTCTCCCGGTCTGTCGTGCATTCATCTCATCTTTCTCGCCTTCTAATTGCTACTTCTTTCGTCTTTACTATGATTTCATATTTGAACCGTTCCTCGGGTGTTTATTTCCATGAATTTCTCAAAAGAATGTTTGATTCCATGACCAGTTTTTTCATACGTTCGAACTACATCCATGAGAGATAAAACTACGACATTGATTTTTTGGGTTAACTTTGTGAGTAATCGTCTATTTTCTCTTTAGATTGATTAAATATTCCTCACTGAGTCACAGCCTACATTAGTTAGCACCTTTTTCGTAGACTCAGCGTTCGTTGAAACTCTTGTCTCAAACCCTGTGTAAAGATTCGTACTTTCCTGTGATATCATAAAAACAAGTATTCGGGCGCCTTAAAACTAGCGCAACATATTACTCGTTTCAACAAATGATAGGAATTGGAAAGCTGCCGCTTCGGTAGACGAATGACAAAAGTGTAAGTGTGGAGCTGTAGTGGAGAAACAGCTCATTAAGTTGGGGTTCCGTTCCGTTTATTAGACCAATCGTCTCAGTCACAGAAGAAATATGAATTGCTCCCTAAATTACGTGCGTATACAGGCACTGGTTTAGTTGTTCTAGGATTTCTCTATCAAAAGGTTGCAATCCGGCTGCATACGGATTCCTGCTTGCTGGATAATTCGCTGCAATATGACATTAACCATGTTGTACACGTGTATTTTTCTGTATTTATACCGGTTGTAATTACGATTAATTTTAGGTCTGATCTTTACTTCGATTTTTTCAGAAAATTGTTTTTATAACCATGGCCAACAAAATTGGTTTTTTGTGAACTGTTAACTTGTATCTGTTAGTTATCAATTTCCTCCATTCAACTGGGTCCCATATTTCGTATTTCTTCCTACTATCGTGTTTTAAGTAGTTTGTTTCACTTTCCAAACGAGAATTGACCGACTTCGTCATTATTCAAAATGAAACTTGAAAGCAATCGGTTAGTGCAGTGTTGTGTACTGTTTCACCTTTATCACAGAATATTTGTCCGACAGATGGTGATATAATATATTTAATTGGTTTTTCTCCTGAGCAACCTATTGAAATCCTGCGGCGTCAAGTTATGTATCTAAACACAAGATCGATTCGCCTATTTACGCTGCGAGGCATGAACTCAGTTAAGGTCTGTTCACATTAGCTCACGCGAAATACTGACAGAAAACCCGAAAGACTTCTTGTTTCGTTTAAGATACCACTTATCCATTCAGAAACCTTTTGGGCCAAGGGTGTGCACAGTAGCTCGACACCGTCTCTTTGTGGGCTTTAATCGAAAATTGATCACATATAGGGATGCCCTCCTTGGGTACCTTTGGTAAATATCTATGCCTATGACTGGGGCAAACGTTGTATCGAAATTCCTGTTTTAGATAGCTTGGCGCCAAACAAACATCTTGCTATTATCCATCTTTTTTCCCGTTTACTATTGTCTATAAATTCATGCCAGCCTCCCCATAAGTGTGCCCCTACCTATTGGATGCCATTTAGCTCTACTTACACTTGTCATACACGTTTACTCGTGCATATTCATTCGCCGTTTCAACTGACTTTGACCGATTTGATGCTACACTACTTAAATAGATCGATTGATTTGATCTGCTTACGTCATGTGATGCCCCTAGGATTTCAATAGGCTGCTCACTCGTAACCCCAATTATAGGTCATGATTGTAGCGCTATTTAATTATGTTGCCTTTTCTGCGATCACTCTGAGTCCGACAAAGCTTCTGTATCAAAGGCGAAAAAATTGCGAGGCCTTTGAATTGACCGTGCCTAGTAATCTATCAACCCTGTTTCTTTATAAACAACTGATATTTTACGCCCATTTTCAATGCAGTGAAGTTTAAATATTTCGAACTAACAAGATTTTGCTGCGCCAATAGGGGGAAATTCGAATGAACGCTGAAACAGTGTGATCTAGAAAAATCACACAGGCTTTACTTCCGTCTATTCTCATCATAACGATCGATGTTACGCGATCTCGCTTGTAGTTTAAACCTACTCTCCTTGGATTTGTAAATTTTACTGGCGATTCGAATACTTCCCTAATACCATTGAGTTTGTATCTTAAACAAACAATCCGTATTTGCATTCAGTTCCACCGCGCTCATCCCACGGTCGATTTCATCAGTACGATTAGGATCTGTATGTTTTGAAACAGTAGAGAGATGGCGAACAAAGTTTGCACTTGTGAGTCACTTTCGAAACGCATGACAAACCTGCTTAATCAATTATGTTCATACATTTGTTGTTGGGTTAAGCCGACGGGGTTCAACAAAAAGTAGTATTTGCATGCACTTCCGTCACACACTCCACGAACGGTGTCATGATATTTGCACTCATCAGGTAGGGACCGTACGATCGCGATCCGCATACTTCAAACAATGTAGAAACGGTCGACAAGGTTTGCACTTATAATCATACGTTGCATGGCTTTACCGACCTGTTCGATCACATGCTTACACACGTGATGTGCGTATGAGAGAGAGCTCCAGGCTTCACTTAATTGTGTTAATCCACAAATCATGCACTCTAAATGTCTTCACAATTTTCAAAGAAAACATCATAGGCGTATTCTTTCGAAAATTTCAATAAAATCTATACCAATTCGTTGTACACGTTGCCAGAAATTTTATTCAGTCCGTTGTATGCTTTCTGTAGAACAATGTACCACCAGAAATTGTGATGTCACCGAAAGAAAACTTACTAAATTTCATGTTGAATAATACTGTATTAGCCCCAGTTTAGTGAAAATCATCAGTAATGCTAAGTAATGTGTTGCTCACATCCCCCGAAATTAGAACGCTACTTTGGTCATCCATAAGCCCCTTGAGTGCTTGACCACGAATCACTATGTGATTCTGTATTTGAACATCGTGGTTTGTTGTACGAACCCTATGCAACGGTGGCATTCAAGTATACACTTGTTCATCAGTATTCCTGTTTTACACACGCTCTTAGAGAAACAGGTTGGCCAAACGATCATTTTCAACCAACTTTTCCTATCTCATGTCAAACTTGGAATTATTCTTACTCTTCCTGTGAACCACATGGATCGAAACTTAAAAGTGAGGTTTATATAAATCCTTTACGTATATCCTATGAAATTGTACAGCTACTGGCTTTTACACCATAAATCATTATATGTTTAGCCCAGTAACTTCAAAATTTTACCACCGTTTGCTCTGTTTAATCCAGCTGATAAATTGTTTGACCGCTTCAAACAAGGTACAGCCTTATTGTGCTGTCTAACCGTTGGTGCTTTTGTTGTTGTTGTCGATATTGACGCAAAACTTGATACTTTGTGTGATTGAATGACAAAATATTATTTTCTTCATTATTGTGGTAGTCTTTCTAGCAAAATCGCTAAATCTGCTTTAAAAGGAAATAATATAATACCCCGAGTTTTGTGCTTTAGAACCCAAGGTCATGGTCTTGCAAACTCTTCAATGCCAGCTGGTCGTTAAAGCTCAGTTATCAGAATTCACTGTGTTGAAAGATTTCATTTCAATTTATCATCTCACTAAAAATCTGCTTCGTTTCGGGCACGCACAATTCTACGTCTCGCATGATTTAGTGTCTACAGCGCGGTGGGAATCGATTTTTCGTAGGTGTGTTAAGAGATGGTGCATCACCCGTAAAATTATCTCACTTTTCATCAGATTTGTCGCCACATACTTTGCGTATATTTCATGTTGTGTGCTGAAAAATTGGTTTTTTTTCTAAACAATGCATTGTAACAAAGTTTTCAGACGCTTTTGAGAAATAGGATCGTTCGCATTTAACCAACTGTTGGATAAACAGTGAACGAACTATCGATTAATCACCAATCAAGATCGATCGTGAATTCAAATTGTGATTTTGGCTGACTGCGGGATATTCGCTAACTCGTGCACTTTGTGATATTCATTCGTTCGTTCAATACACGAGTTTGGTTACGGTTGTGTTCTGTCGAATCCACGGCTGGGCCAGTAGTAGCAAACCACAGATATAACACCAACCTTTCCGACCAATCTCACGTTGGTTCCGGTAAGAGTGGTGCTCCGCTGTAACATCCTTGGAAGCCATTTTCGAACCAATTCATTCAGCGTGACGAATATGGCTAGAAATGTGTAATCATATTTTCGGTATATAAAAACTTGTTCTCGAAAATATGTATCTTTCGTCAAATTGCTATTGACAAGTATCTGCTTCGAACGTCAGTCATTTTTTTAAAAACAATACTGACTGTCTCTTTATTCAGTAGTCAGCCGAAACTTTGGGCTATAATTAAATGCTCACTGAACCTAATCTTACTGTCTCCACCTGATGACTGCAAACAGCCTGAAACCGGTCGTGCTGTGTAAGTGCGGGGGTGTGTGAGCAACACATTACTAAAGAGATTTATATTATAATTAGCAATGTCGATATGGTTTCCTACCATTGTTCAAATTAATCAGTCAGATTTTTAATTGGCATTCTTCAAATTACGTGTCCACATCCTGTTGGTTTCCGCTCAAGTGCGATAATTGGCCAGTTGATTGCGTGGAGCATTCAGATATCATGTAGATAGTATCAAATCTTAAACTTGCGGTTCGAATGATGGCTCAAAATATTTAATGCATCAGTAAATGAGAAATATAATTTATAATCTCTAACCTTGGAGCTTTTCCACGAAGATTGCTCCGGTGTGAACGTATAAAGAAAACGACTAAACTATACAAAGTTGGATTTGTATCGTAAAAGTACGGCATATTGGATGAAATTCGTGAGTTATTGCTAACGAATCATTGTTGTGAAATAACATTTGTCTGAACTTATACTGATTGTTTTGGGGCATCTAATATACGTGAACTTTTGGATACGACCCTAGAGGGCTTTACTGATGACGGCGTTCTAGCGATGGCTTCGCCTTTCGAAACCCCCCGACTCGGCTCAGAGAACAACGCTTGTATAGCGAATATTATCTTTGTGAAGTGACGTCGGTGTTTTGTACATTGGTTGGAAGGAAAACTGATTGAATGGAAATGGAGAAAAGAGGCAGTATCGTTGTTCGCTGCCTGTCGGTGTTGGTTGCCTCGCGCCATCTGAATATATATTTGAAAGGTGGTCGATATGGCTTACCGGGTGGAGAAGATCGATAATTGTACACGTGACGCTGATTGACGTTTGAATCGTGTCGGTGAAAGGTTGAATGAGTAGACGTGTACGATGATGAATGTGTAGAGGTACTAGTCTGCTACAAACTAGCATAGCTCTCGCGTTTCAAAATTCGCCGTGAAATGTGCGACCCCTTGCACCTTTATGCTCATGAAGTGCAGGGGAATCGATATTTAGAATGCGCTCCCTAACGCAGTTTTTGCTACTAACACATGTGGTATCGACTTAAACGTACACTGGAGAAATGCTTGTTGTTTTCATACGCGATCCACGATATGGCTTCAGAATGAGGCTATCATTTCGATGTTTGAATCATCGAATAACGATTCGGATTGCATGTGTCAACTCTCCGTCAGCGATAATGATCAGAAAGACTAGTTCTACAATCAACTCACAAACTCCTTTTCCGTTTTCAATCATGACTGATGTATAATACAGAATGTTAAAATAATATATAGGTCATTTCACATTGGCTGAAGCTATTCTGCACGTGTACTTTATTCGATATGAAGATTAGAAAATGTGTTAAATACTTCGAACTGTTGAGCATGAGAACTGATTCATTTTCCCCATTTTAAGGGTGGGTCTATCATGCAAATGTCACGGATCTGACCTGAAATAAACTTTTGGGTGACCTGGAGATAAGAAATTTGACCTCAAATAGTTCATTAAGTGACCCGGCATGATTCAGTGTCTTTGTTTTAAGTTGCTTTGTTCGTGTTTAAAAAAATTGCCTGCTATTTGTTGTGAAGAACCACATGATTAATGTACCTGAACTCTCTGGCGTGGTAACATTTATCAATGTCTAACTTTAATTGTATATCTAAGTTACTTAAATGTGTTAATAGTTGTGTTGTGTCCATTCATAGATTCATAAGTAAACAGTTTTGCTGTGCAAAACCCTCAAAAAGTAAATCGAATCGGACGGTAAAAATTGTCTCAAAATATTGTTAAGGATCATTCTCAAATGCAAATGTCTGTGTTGGTAATTAGTGGGTTTTTCAATCGTGCAGACAGTAAATGCGTAATGGAGTCACCACAATCTGCTATGCTGTTATTAGAGTTTAATCGGGTGACCGTGTATATGAGTGTTGCGAGAGTGATGTAATAAATGTCTGCGGGAGTTGAATACTTGCGAGAGTATTATCCAAATGATAATTAGTGCTCCTGGTTATCCCGAGGATTTGATTATTAGAGCTAAGTGTATGGTGTGTTCATTTTAAACCGATATTAGTGTTGGGCTATGATGTCCTCGCACATAAGCTATCCAGCAAATCGTGATAATTTACCTTACGTTAATTGAGTGACGATTAAATTCGAAGTTTTCGATAAACAACTTATTATTATTGACCAGCGGTTTCAGAGGCTGTCAGATAACTTGCAGCAGACCAGTATCTCTACACATTCATCATTGTACTCGTCTACTTATTCTACCTTTCGCCAACACGATTCAAAAGTCAATCGGCATAACGTGTACAGTTATCGATCTTCGCCGCCCGGTCAATGATATCGACCACCTTTCAAATTATTAAAATCGTGCGAGGCAACAAACAATGGGATCGGAGAGAGTAACATCAACAGGCAGAAATGTAATGAATTGAATTGTATTGAATCGAATTGGATAACCAACCCAATAATAGAATTGAGAATAAACCACGCTCGCTCGAATCACACGGTATGTATTAATTAATATAAGTCTAACAACGAGAATTTGAATAACAACATTATTGATTATTATTGATTGTTATTCAAACAATCATCGCAAGAAGGGCGAAGCCATCGCTAGAACGCCGTCATCAGTAAACACCACTAGGGCTATAACCAAAAACTTGCTAGTTCCTGTTTAGTATTCATGGAATCACATCAAATAAAGTTAAACTTGTATGCCACTGTTATATATGGTTCTTGCAAAGAAACATGATGTTCAAATACAGAATCACAAAGTGAGTCCTGGCCAAGCGCTCGAGGTGCATGTAAAAGACCAATGTATTGTGGTACTCAATGGGAGCCGTTTTAAGTTTGTTTGGACCAATGGTTCTCTCTCTCTGTATCTGATGATCCGATTGTAGACAAAACTCAGCATATGGAAAGATGGGTAGAGCACTTTTCCTCTCTCTACTCTACCGCATGTACTTGAAAATTTCAAGCGGTTACCGACTATTGAATATCTAGATACCCCCCTACGTTTGATGAGCGCAATAGGGCAATCGACCGCTTAGCGAATGGGGAGGCCCATGGTGACGACGGAATTCCACCTGAGCTCATCAAATGCTGTAGAGTAGCATTATTACTACCTCTTTACCATTGGCTTCTTCAGTGCTGGCAGGAGGAGTGTGTCCCACAATAGATGCGAGACACAAAGACCATCACGCTATTTAAGAATAAGGGAGATACAGGCGACTGCAACAATAACAGAGGAATCTCCCTTCTGAATGTTGTAGGCAAATTGTTTGCTAAAGTAATACAGATCCGGCTGCAAGTTTCAGCTGATAGAATTTACTCCGAATCTCAATGTGGCTTCCGCAAAGGAAGATCAACCGTTGACATGATCTTCTCCCTGATACAACTTCAAGAAAAGTGTCGGAAACAGCTTATGCCATTATACGCTGTTTTTATTAATTTAACGAAGGCCGTCAGCACGGATGATCTTTTCAAAATGCTTGATTATATAGGCTGCCCCCCAAGACTGCTAAGGCTCGTTATCTCGTTCCACTCAGGCATAAAAGGCTCAGTTCAGTTTAACGGTTTCAGCTCAGAAGCCTTTGAAATTCGCCGAGGCGTCAAACAAGGGTGTGTTCTTGATCCCACGCTTTTCCGCATTTTCTTTGCTTTGCTTCTGAAGCACGCTTTAAGGACTAGGACATAAGGCATTTACATGCGCACGCGAAGTGATTGCAAGCTTTTCAACCTAAACCATTTGAGAGCACAAACCAAGGCACGAAATGTGCTAACCTGTGACCTGCTGTTTACCGAGGATGCAGCCTTTATTGCTCACTCTCAAGAGCACCTCCAGTCGCTAATGGACTGTTTTTCTTCGGCGCGCAAAGACTTAGGGCTAACAATCAGCATGAGCAAGACCAAAGTCCTTGGTCAAGGGACTGTATCGCCTCCCATCATAACTGTTAGAAACTGTCAGCTTGAATCAGTACATCATTTCACATACCTTGGTTCAACCATTGCGGATAACCTATCGCTAGACACGCAGATTGATAAGCGGATTTGCAGAGCAGCTGTCATTTTGTCCCGATTGAACTCTCGTGTTTGGGGTAACCGCAAGCTGACTGTAAAGACAAAGATGATGGTATACAGCGCGTACGTACTAAATGCTTTACTTTACGGCAGTGAAACCTGGGCCACCCACGCAAGACACGAACGGAAGCTGAATGCTCTCCATCTACGAAGCATCCGTCGTATTTTGAACATATCGTGAATGAACAGTGACTAATGCTGAAGTGCTTTCAAAAGCTGGTCTACAGAGCATGTTCACCCTATTGTGACAGCCTTGCCTGCGGTGGCTTGGTAATGTCTACAGAATGGAAAATGGTCGTATTATGAAAGATCTACTCTATGGTGAGTTGCAATTAGGGAGTCGACCACCGCACTTGCGGTACAAAGACGATTGCAAAAGAGATATGAAAGCTCTTGGCATTTACGCCGCGCGATGGGAAGAACTTGCTCTTGATCACTCACATTCGAGTCATTAGGTAAAGCGTCGTCTGCAAGCTGGGGAAAAAGCAGATACAGCTTCTGGCTGTTGAGCGCAGATCACGCCGCCGGCGTGCAACGGATGCAAAACAACCGAGTTCTGACTATCGCTGCCAGCGCTTCAGGAGACATTGTTCCTCCTGAATCGAACTGTTTAGTCAATCCAAAAGCTGTAGAACATAAAAAGTCATGCGATTGTGATGTACATCCATGGTCGACATCGACCGAAGGAGGCCAACAACAACAACATTGTGGACGAACTATCGATTAATCACCAATCAAGATCGATCGTGAGTTTTAATTGTGCTTGGCTGACTGTGGGATATTCACTAACTCGTGCACTTTGTGATATTCATTCGTTCGTTCAATACACGAGTTTGGTTACGGTTGTGTTCTGTCGAATCAACGGCTGGGCCAGTAGTAGCAACACACAGATATAACAATTGGCGACGGGGTGCGGAACAATTAATTATCATATCGAAAATTCAATACCGCTGGACCTAATTGAAGAATTATTCAACATTCATCTGCAGTTCATTGAGGAAGTCGCATTTCATCTATTAAACAGTTCAAGTTCAAAAGATTCGGTCGACATTTCAGCGAAAAACTCCGAAGGAATTCAGTGGCATCCAGTAAATAAAGTCGACTTCAATTCATTGAAATTGGAAATATACACAGAACATGCTACTACAGAAGATGAGTTCCAATCCCACAGGTTTTATGAGTTACAAACTAAATTTGAATCAAAGCTGCAGTCCGACCTCGACAGTAAGTTACAAAAAGTCAGTGAAAAATGTCGGAGCACAACATACACTGCCTTCAATCTTAGCCGCAGATGCTGTTCAATACAACAGGAGAATCAGTAGAGAATTAACTGGTAACAAAATACGACGAAACAAAGCCCGTGATATCATGTCTGAATTTCGACAGAAAGGGGATGTTGAACAGTTTAACCAGAAACATTATGTAATCAGTCGTGTGAAAACTGTTGTTGCGACTTACGCATACCGGCGGTTCATAAAACTGTTGACTGCCCGACACCAGCAATATAATTACCGAATCGTACCTCAGTTGAACAAACACCGTGGTGCAAAACTGAAAATACATTCTATTGAGGATCAAGTTTATGCAAAGAACATACGACACAATCAGCATTACTGCCCGCCGGAAGCAATATTTTGGAAAGTTGGAAATGCCATATATAAAGTAAATCTCAGAAAACGATACGAAAATTCGAAGTACTCAAAGGAACCATCAAACCTATTTCCACTAGAAATCTTCATAAAAACTGAGGCTCTACCTAAAGGCATCATCAATCATTCAGCAACGCGTTAGCCAAAGCCATCAGTTTATAAAACCAGAATCCGGGCAAACATCACCTGCTTAGCGATCAACCCACGTTGTCCAAGACGTCAGTCACACGTTAAAGGGTATTTCAAAGAGGGGAGGCGTTGTATAGGTAGTGGACGAACTATCAATTAATCACCAATCAAGACCGATTGACTGTAGGATATTCTCTAACTTGTGCACTTTGTGATATTCATTCGTTCGTCCAATACACGAGTTCGGTTACGGTTGTTCTGTCGAATCCACGGCTAGGATAGTAGTAGCAACCCACAGATATAACAGGTGCTCACATCCCCATCCCTTACACACCACTACCGGTTTCCGTTCAGTTCAGTTCAGTTCAGTTTGCACAGGACGATATGTGGCAGAGTCGCCAATCGGTGTCCGTCGTTTGATTACGAAGTCGTTCGTCAATCAACAGGTCCAATAGAGAATATTTCCATGAAAATTCTGATTCAGATTTCTCTCAGACTGTTTTTGTACGATTGATGTGACGAAGTTTGAGTGCCTTAAAGTGGAACGTTAATCAGCCATTGCGCAAAACGGAAAGCAGTTTAAGTTTGTGATTCAAATTGCGCAGATGAATTAGAGAATTTCCTTACAGCTTGTATTTCGAACTGAAGTAGACACGCCTACGATGCTTTGGGATTGTTTTCGTCTCATTCTATACAAGCAAATGTGAACTGTGGCCACGTTTGAATCGTGTGCACACTGACTTATCGTAAGTAAATTATTGGATATTCTCAGCTGATCATCCATTTTACAATCCGAAAAACTGAAGAAACTGGTGGTAAGGATTTCGACTTTTGTGCTCCTTGTCGGATGTGCTAGCATTTGCTTGGCCACTACCCCGTAATTCCATCGATTTGAACTGACAGTGGCTGATCAAACAGCACTTCAGAGCGAACGCATAAACTATTTATGGTTATCAAGCTTATCTACTTGTAAAGTCCAAATGATAAAATGAGGGTATTCAAGTTGAACGAACCAGCAAAACGATTGTTTGATCTTGCTCTGATTTTAAAACCTCATATTCTGCAAAGTTGCAAGTGTGTGGGATATAGATAGGTAGAAGTTCTCCACGAAAATGGGTCGCTGTCATTTTTTATATATCCATGTTGCCATGTTGCCATTAGATTTTTTGTTAAGGCCCTAGTGGTGTTTTCTAACGAACTGCGTTCTAGCGATGGCTTCGTACTCCGAACCCCTTCGTCTCGGCTCAGAGAGCAACGTTTGTATACCGAATCTTATTTTTTGAAGTGACGGCGTTGTTCAATACAATAGTTTGAAAAACCGGGAGGAATGAAAATGAAGAAAAGGGGCAGTATTGTTGTTCGCTGCCTGTTGATGTGATTGTCTCCAATATCCCGCTGTCAGTTGCAGCACGCGATTTGAATAATTTGAAAGGTGGTCGATATCACTGACCGGGCGGCGAAGATCGATAAATGTACACGTGATGCTGATTGACATTTTGAATCGTGTGTTGGCGAAAGGTAGAGTAAGTAGACGTGTACAATGATGAATGTGCAGAGACACTGGTGCAGTGAACTGCTTCCACTTTGTAACTTCGTATTTTGTTCATACATTTTTTGGCCTTGTATAGTTATTCGTTTTTTTCGGCCATGTATACTTCATCTGTATTAATGCTTGTACAATATACTTTTTTGCGGTTAATATAATTTCGAACTCGGATTTTGTCCTCTCCCGTAGTTGCGAAGTCTGTGTGCGCCGCTCTGTGCTGGAACTGTGATTAGCGGATTCTCCAATATTTTAGCGCTTTCTGCACCTTGGATTCCATTTCTTGGATTTTCCTGTGTGGATTACCTTGCTATCGTTGGACGTTACGGATCTTTCTTTGGACATTTGCTCCTTTGGTCTTTTAGTGAGTTCTTTCCATTTTTGCCTTATTGTGTGTAGTGCTAGACTATTTCTTTTTGGTCCACTACATAATTGGTGAGCCCATTTACTACATGATTGGTGAGCCCCGACAAACTGCGATTATTTTGCATTTACGATAATTTCGTAGTTGTCAATTTTTGGCTTATTTTTTTGAATACTCACTTAACACCCCCACCATGGACGATTTTCTATAAGTAAAGTTCCTACAATCACAACATATTCCATGCACATTACAGGCTTGAGATGCTTCTAATCTCCGTCTTTGGTTCGGCCAAATTGAAGCTATTTTTCGTATATATTGCATCACCGATGTATTCTCATGTGGTGACCCTGCTCGCTCTCGACGTAGCTGAACAGCTCAGTGATCTTATTTATTCTATGCCTGAGGTCAAGCCATACGAAAAGCTCAAATCCGCACTAATAGACCAAATTGGTTTTTCCGAGCAAGAGAAGCTCGACGTCCTCTTTTCCAAAATGGCTCTTGGTGATAAAAAGCCATCTCAGCTTCTTCGCCAGATGTCAGAGCTTCTTTTAGACAAAAGGATTGAAGAGAGCATTTCAAACAGTTGTGGTTTAAAATCCTCCCATCTGACATTCGCCAAGTGCTTGCTGGTTTGATTACTTACGTATCATTCGACGAACTAGCACAAGCGTCTGACTAAATACTCGAAGTAAAGGAAGCCGACCAAATTACGTTTGATTCTGCACCCATCAATTTGCACGGTGTACGTTCGGAATTAAAAGAACAAGTCGCTGAACTAACTCTTGTAGCGAACTCGCTTTTGTCGAAATCTTCCAACCAACCACGCTCAAATTCTAAATCTTGACCATCGAGAACCCCTGAGCGCGTATGTTGGTACCACAAGAGATATGGAGATAAAGCCTCAAAATGCATCTCTCCGTGCTCAAAAACCGTCAAAATCAAGGGTCGGCCAGTAACGGCGACTATTGTACCCGGTCCACCAAACCCGAGTCGCCTATTCTATGTTACAGACAAATCGAGTGGCCTGCGTTTCCTAGTCGATACTGGTGCTGAAATTAGCGTGATACCTATAGCATCCAGCACCTCAAAACCGTCGTCTTACACGCTTCAGGCGGCAAGTGGCACTCGTATTAACACTTACGGCTAACGCCAGCTAACCTTCAATTAAGGATTAATACGCAGTATTCCATGGGTGTTTCTCATCGCGGAGGATAATAACCCAATAATCGGTATCGACTTTTTGTATCACTTCGGTCTATCTGTCAAAGTAAAACCGCGGATATTAGTAGTTACGACAACCTCTTTACAGCTACCTCTGCTACAGATTTACCTACAGATCATTCTGAAACCCTTATAAAATGAATCATTCAAAAACAACTCCTAATTAGATTGCTATATCTTCGAATAGTGTCTCGTGGTAAATAAGTTCGAGTTGGCTTGGTGGTAGTGATAATTTCTAAAAAACCGTTGTCCCGACATAAACAGTGTATACACAAACAGCCATAGATATAACCGTAATTGACCTCAACTAGATACTGCGTTTTACAGATGGGTTCTAATGCGATGCTGATATGCGGCAATGTCAATTGTGGCTGAATATTCAGCCTAATGGTTAGAAAATTATCATGGTCCTTTCATAGTGACCAACTTGAACACCTGGCAATTTTTCCTGGCTTCACTCTGACTGGATCTGTACGGTGTGCTCTCCAATAAATCCGATGGCTAATTTATCCGTCGTTCTCTTAAGACCTCCATGTGCTCAATAACATTAACAATATCAGCTGTTTTTTCTATTAGTCCTACAGTTATACGTCTAATACATGTCGTGGCAATCCGATAAAGACCTTCTCTTTAATGTCGAGTTCGACTGTCGAACTGTCCTGACAGTTTAATCCACCTTAAATGAAGTTGAATGACCTATCGATTGAGAGAGTGGAAGTGTTGACCCCATCGTTCGTGAAAATATCGCGATAGGTCGAATTGCTCTTTGTCTCATCGTACACTGTCGTTAAATTGTAACTACAATCATCAAATTCCCCATGACCTAGACGAAATCTTCTACAACGGTGTTGCTACCATTCATTCTGTGAATTCCCAACATCGTTAACCTTTAAACACATCCGTTTCACAATACAATCTAACACAATCCTAGTTTCCACTCCTATCCAAGCATGTGAGATCAAATTGGAGATAATTCAAGTGTTTCCCACTACTAGCAACTACTTTGGTTGCACCGCTGTAATCACACGTGCAATCTTTTCGTTCCATCTGATACACTCTTACGCTGTTCGACACACAATTCTTCCATTGTGTCTGGTCGCTAGTGCGAGTTTCGTGTTTATCAAAGTGCCGTGCGATCCGCGTTTCTCCATAATGTAGGGTCAGTTCATCTCAACAAGCGCAACAGCATTGAACAAACGTGGGTTGACGAAGGGAAAGGAAGTTTATTGCCACTTTCCCACCAGCCTATAATTTCCGCCTCTTGCATCGCACCGTATTTATGGTTTTATAATAAGATGTTTCAGTTTTTCATTTTCCCATTGCGAATTAACTGTCGGTGAGTAAGCTCAATCGAAAACAATAAATGTACCCAAATTAATGAACACAAATCTGATTTTAATATTAAAAACACCGAATAGTGTTAAGTCAATTCTACGAAAGTGACTCTCACAAAAGTGCAGGATATATTAGCCCGTGAAACGGTGATCGCTTATGGCAACGGCTGAATCAAAGTCGCCTTGCACTGAATTCGCTGAAACCGCACAATTTTCAAATTGCCCGTTTTCGATGCTGGCTGATGCATCTTCAGAAGATATTAGATTGTGGCAAATTGCTTGCGTTTGTTTAATCAGCAGAACCGTAAATTAAAATGCTTCTGGTTTACAGGCACGGGTAAACACAGGGTAAACACAATCTTCGGTAAATTCATCAACCACTTTTGCAGTGGAAAGGCAACGCTGATGAATGCTGAGACTAACGTCGTATTATACAACGTCGAGATGATGATACAAATCGAAATGGAATGCTTGTAATGTAATCGTACTCAAGCTTAATTGCTCAAGAGACACGTGGAGTCAAGATAAAATCGCGGTTGCTTATCAACTCTCTATACAAAGAGTATGATGCCTTGCTGTGTATTTGTCAAGGTGGACGGATGAATGTACAATATTCCGTTCAATTTTTATTGTTAAAATATCGATCAGCCTTTTTTTGGTTGATTAAGTGTGATACTTTCAAGCCATTATTCAATAAGATTCGTACAAGGAACCTCAGTGTTCAGATAACAAGTCACAGAGTGATTCTGTCAAGTGCTTGAAACGCTTAAAATTATCGATATATTGTGATGTTCACATCATTCATACTTACACTCCGGAATCGGTTTCTATCTGTTTGATGTCCCTGGGTGAAAACCGTAAAGATTAGATTCAATGAGGCTCAAAATAGTGGAAAAACAGAAAACAAAGTGAGACGTAGAAGCCATTGTCTGGAAATTGCCAGTTCTACATGTATGTTGGCATGCTGTGTTTTTATCAAGGTGGACGAATGAATGCGCGTCTTTAAGAGTGCATATGTTGAATCCGTTTTCATTATTTAAAATATTGATCAATCCTTTCATAGTTAATTGAGTGAAAAAGCTAAACTTAAAAACAAAATTCACAATATGGTATTTATCTAGAAATTACGTGAGATAATCAATAAAATTAATATAACTGTAAACACTTGAAGATAACTTGTGTTTGCATGCGAAATTATGGCACAGCTGACAAGTTGGTGTAGATGAAGAATATACGAACCGTCGTGGAGGAAAAAGATTGGCGCTAAGTTTAGCGATGTGATCACCGTAAAGGATATATTTAATAAGACGTTGGTAAAAAGAGGGGTGTGGTGGGATTTGATACATTGGAGAGTGAATGGGAATCTCGAGGCAAGAGATGTTTCCGCTTCCCAATGACAGATTCCAAATATTGTCGCATGATTAGGTACCAGAAATCTAAACCCATTACGGAATTGACTGGTCCGTTTGAATTATGGGCAGTTGGAGTATTAACCGCAAGCTTTTCTATCTGTTTGTTAGACGCTTCTCTATTTGATAAATTGATTTGGAGGTCTTCAGGATGATTTGGCCGCGGATTAGCCACGTGTGGTCTTCGATGGTACCTTGCTTTTGATGGGGATCGATCGTGGATAGGGGACGCGGGGTTATTTGAGGTGAAACTTGTCGCACTTTTTAAGTCAGAGCAGTTGTTCGAATTACACATCGAACCAGATGAAGTTGAATTCGTTAGCTCATTTTTCTCCGAGCTATCCGCAGCGAGTGATAATCCGTTGGCATTGTTGTACTGTACCCGGCTTGCAACACCCAATTCCGTCGTGTCCTTAGAATGTGCCGAATCTTGGTACCATTCAATTGGTTCTTCTTGATCTGTGGTTTTATTTGTAAATCCCGGGCTGAGTGTATTTTGTTCTGCTGTGTTATAGTGCACAAACGTAGGCGAACTCCCCAGGCGCAAATGTGCTCCACTGTCCTTCAGAGGCTGATGCATGCTCAGGAATCTATCGTCCATTACGGTACATTCAATTAATTTATCTACAGAAGTATTGGTTGCATCGAAAATTATTTTACTCAGACAATCCTTCGTAGATTGACTTGGCTTTGGAAGACGAAGAAGTAGCTGCCCGTAGCGAAGAGGTCTCACGTGACTGAAGTGAATTCGATCATATTCTTCCAAGGCGGATTGGAATTTTGCTTGAATACAATCCACCAATCTAGGATTCGACAACCCAGGTGCTTCTGAAAAAGAAATACATCTTCTTTGAATGGTTTTACAATATATGTGAATGAGATGTAGATCTTCAGCGTGTGATTTAGGTTAATAGGGTCGGTTGCAATGAATGGGATGTAGGACTGAACGCATCTTCCAAAATGTACATGGGAAAAACCACAACATAATTACAAACGATAGAAACTGTATACAAAATTATAGGCCATATATTTGTACTAAAATAAAATGGTGTCATCAAATGTAGCTTCCAAAGCATGAATTATGTAGAATTTTAAAGTTAGTAAGCCACAACTCTTTGAAACTGCAAAAGTGCAATTCGTCTGAACAATATTTTTTTCCTAACAACATAAAAGACGTGTGTTAACATTCTGAGAATAACTAAATTTGCTTTCCAACCTAGACACAGTCGCGACAAATTCTAACTTCAAATCATCACGAACCCTGTCTGCTGAATGAACTATGGACCACCTTTTGGGATTTTGCTGCGAACGAACCGCGCCAGTAAGCGCGTATGGTCTCCGTTTAATTTCTTGTAACGTGCACAATTGTTTGACCCCCTAGTGAGTACGGGTTGGTATTGCCCGCGCACACTATGTCAGAGCAACTGTCCACACGAGAGCGAATTAAAGTAGCTGGACGTTGATGCGGTTGTTGTGTAGTCATGTCTTTCTTGTTTAAAATAATTAGCCAGTCCGGGTTTAAATGCACAGTTTGCATTAAAAACGACAGCTGTAAAATAGGTTCAAGTTAAAGCAACCAACTTTCAAAGTTGGTAGTTCTGCTCGAGCAGAACAAACCATTATAATAAAATCGCAACTGAATATAAATTTTACGTTTTCGAGTAGAATAATTAGGTTTATGATCAAGTTTTTTTATATTTATTGATTCTTTCATATGATGTAGCACGTCTGTTAACCTAATAGATTAGTAGATATAAAGTTGGATTAGATATGAATGCGATACTTTGAACGCACTGTTGAATAGTTAGTACAACAAACATCGTTATTCAAATACCTAATGTTAAACAATGAGCGCTTGTATTCCATTGTTGGATAAGGCTGGTACGACCAACCTGTTCAATTACATGTGTCCAAACACATGTTTAATGGGGTTAAACCCATAACCATGAAACAAAATATTCATTTGCATGCATTTCCGTCGCACACATCCCACGACCGGTTTCGTGCTGTTTGCACTCATCAGCCTTATCTAACAGTGGCATACAAGAGCTCCTTGTTTACCATTTCCTCCACGTTTCAAGCGCATGCGGATCCTGATCTTACTGTCCCTACCTGATGAGTGCAAACAGCACGAAACCGGTCGTGGGTGTGTGTGACGGAAATGCATGCAAATGAATATTTGCTAAATGTTAAAGTAATTCTAGATCAAGTGCTCAGGGGGATAATAAACACCAAAAATTTCGCTTCACTCACATCCGACGTGGTCACAAGACCTTGTATTGATTTTTTCTTTTAAAAAAGTGCGGGAATGTGAGCGACACAATACTTTGGTCATCCATGAGTGCCTTGAGTGCTTGACCAGGAATCACTATGTGATTCTGTGTTGAACAGCGTGGTTCGTTGTACGAACCCTATGTAACAGTGACATTCAAGTATAACTTTATTTACCACTTATCCACTGTTTCAAGGCTCACTGAACCTAATCTTACTGTCTCCACCTGATGACGGCAAACAGCCAGAAACCGGTAGTGGAGTGTAATTTCCGAAAATGTGAGCAACACAACACTCTGGTCATCTATAAGCGACTTGAGTGCTTGACCAGGAATCACTATGTAATTCTGTGTTTGAACAACGTGGTTCATTGTACGAACCCAATGTAACAGTCGCATTCAAGTACAACTTTGTTTACTACTTATATTAAAGTTACTATCGCACCCATGTGTGAAATCGGTTACGGTATTAGTCAAAATATAGGTGCATTACATTAGCACTATCTCCATGCGATGTGACCTGCAAACTAGTATCGTTTCGTGCTATGTTTAAGGACACATAGTACACATTTTTGGATTGAGTTGGAAGAGTCGCATTAAATTTCTTGCTTCAGATCAAGCAGTATTTCACCGGTAACATCTTCCTCATTAATTCATTGAAGAAATTAAAATCAGTTGCATGTCTCCACATCTAATTATGATGAGAATAATAAAATTATCATCAATGTACAATAGCTGAAGATGTACTTAAACGTGAAAATAAAGTTTGCAATGATTCGGTTATAGCAAGTTTTTTGTAACGTTTCGCTTCTGAACATAGAAGCTTCGTCAGACCAAGGATGTTGGTACGAACAGTGTTCAGGTTTAAATGGCATTTTCTTGACCAATCCTGAGTTCTCTAAGATAGACAGGAGAGATCAAGACAATTGATCCCCCTAAATGCTATGTTAATCCCTAAATTGTTTATTCAGTGTGCAGGTGCGAACAGCGTCCGCTGAAACACTGATTACGTAATCCATGTGCACATTAGGTGTTATACACGTTAATCCTTATCCGCTGCAGAGAACTCAAGATTGGTCAAGAAAATGCCATTTAAACCTGAACACTGTTCGCACCGACACCCTTGGTCTGACGAAGCTTCTGTGTTCAGAAGCGAAACGGTACCAAAAACTTGCTATAACCGATTCATTACAAACTTTATTTTGATGATTATGGACTCGAATATTTCAAAATATCTACTTAAACGATCTTGATATTAACTTTGACCATGTAAATTCAATGTTCACAAAATTCGATCTCACATTTGGCACGTACCTGAATTGAAAAGAACAATTCCTTTCAGGCAAACAAACTCGACTATATCCAACCGATGACTTCGCCAACGTTCAACCGGTTCCTGGAGTTGTTTCCACAATAGTCCTCGCTTAAATTCAGTACCCTTGTCAATTGAACTGTCTTTAGGGTGAGTCTCCTCCGTTTGTTGTGCACTACATCCGCCTGATTCTCCTTCCAAAGAATTCTCTCTCAAACTTGATGATAACTCGCTGTTCGTGAGAGTATACATTGGAAGCTGTTGATTCGCCATTGTGAGGATAAACAATTGTGCCCAATTGTAATTCAACAGACAGATCCGATCATTTGGCTGCAACGGAAAAATTGAAAATTGCCGAAAACTGAAGAAAATATCCCTGTTGCTCATTCTTATATGGACTAGTAGAATAGAAAACCCGTAGCATTTAGTTGAAACGGGAGCAACGTGCGTTTATTTACATTTGAGATGTTATATGATATATTGCATTTTGGGTCCTAGTTGAAAACCACTGAACCACGACGTTATATGCAATTAATTAAAAGATTTGAAAAATATTATTCAGCTTAAAGCTGCCGATGATACAATCTTAAACACGGCTAAATTTGAAATCATCTGACATTTATCGAGTGTTTTTCATCTGAGAAAGCTCAAACACGAGATTAAAATTAAATATGTGCTCATTATAACGATTCGAGGAGGCGCAGAAGTTACAATATCCTTGCAAATAATAGTAACCTGTGGATATTAAAGGGAATAATAAATGAATATCTATAAAATTCAAGCAGCTATGTAATAAATAAAAAATGAAAAATGTTTGACCTAACACAATTATCATTGGATGGTTACTGCTGACATTTTCTATTGTACGATATCTCAATGGGGTGAATTCAACGCAAAACAGACGTACACACATTAATGATACCCAAGTCACTACGCATGCAAATGTTGTGGTAGACATTAGTGAACTCATTATTTGCTGAGAACTCGGTCTAAATAGATATTCCAGAGGATGGCGCATTTTATTTAAATTCTTCTATTTGAGGAGTAGATTGCTTTAATCTTTCATATACACCAGTCCAAATGTATTATTCACACAGCTAAAGGTAGGTTTTCAAGATTTACGCGTGAACGTTCGTTGACATCGAATGCCACTACATGGTAGTCAATTAAGAATAGTTCCAATTGCATGGAATACAATTTAGATGGTCCCATTTTTAACTATAATTTACTGCATGCTACAATACTTCCTTAGGTACCCCTAAAGCAGAAGGCCAGAACCCATAGTTCGAGCAAGTTGCCCTTAACAAATAAGGTGTTCTGGTTCACTAAATAAGATATTTCCCGATTAATTTTATTTTAGTTAAATATGCCGGTGCTCTTAACGCTTGGGATGCATCCGTTCTGCAAATCTGATAAAAACTTAATTTCAGGCAATCAATAAATAGTTTGAGAATGATAAACTTCGTTGCGCATCTATCACAATCTTACCAACTCTAGCAGTTCCAAGTAGGTTCTACCGTGTGACGGAGGGTGCAAAATGAGCCTGTTGCTCCGTTTCGGTGCCTACCTGTGGTTAAATACCAAGATTAAATATAATTCACAATTTGTTCCTCGTTTACTCGTGATCAGATAGTGTATACAAAATTTTATTTCTTTTTACTCATTACCAGAACCTATTTTATTTAATTATTGCCAGATGAACGGTTGTTATTTTTGTTTCATGGATTCACATTGAGTCACGAATGCGCGGGCAGCTAAACTTGCCAACGATTGTAGCACACGACCCCCTACTGATTACGGAAAACTAATTTTGTCCAAACCATAATGGCTACCCTCACAGCAATTGGCTTGGTTATAATGCAATTAGCAGCAGTTGACCTAATGGAGCTTGGCAGCATGTGACATCTTTTAATTATACCCGGGCACGGTATGCCAAACGGTGTTCGTAGTCATTCATTTGAGCATTGCTGACTGTCTAATAGGCCGTGAGAAATTGATTTGATCTTGACAACACATTGAACAAAGAACAAGTGTTAAAGAGTTACGTAATCGCTTTTCCGAACTAATATTTGGCAATTAGAGTGAATATGTAAATGCAGTAGTGATTAAATAAATATTATATTTAAGATATATGCCTATTTCAGCCGTATGGTATTATGCTGGTACACACTGTAAGCTCTTAGGCATCAATGAATTCTAAATTAAACCGAAAATATTAACTACAGTTTGCTCGATGCACCTAAACTGAAAGAGTCATTTTTAATAGTCAGTCGTTACCTCTTAGGTTAACATACAACAATACACCATTTGACACACTATGCGTTAACTCGATACAGTGTGTTAGAGGGCGAAAAATATCCGTTTTGTATGGCAAACAAATTGAATTAGGTGACACGTAGCTACAGCTATAACTGAATATTATCTTACTAACTTCATCTCACGAAAGTAAACAACATGAAAACGGTATGGAATGCAACCGCGTTGCGACACTCGACCCAGGATCACTTTGTGATTCTTAACAACATGGCCAGCCGTACAAACGGCGGTTTTGAAATTAAACTTTGTTTGGTATTCTACTTTTCTCGCGGGAAATATTAGCGTAGAGATAAGGGCTCGAGATTATAAATACACAATATTTTTCAATAACAAAACTGTGATGGCTTAATGTAATATGTGATTAAGAACCTGTGATGATTGGTTGCGATTTTTAAAGGAAGATATTTTGAACGAGAGCTAATGGATACAGTGAGGTGGAATTTGAAAACCATACTATAATACCCTGCTTCGTAAGTAAAACCATTAAAAGCAATGCCATTAAAACTAGAAATAAGAACAGGTTCTAAGTAATCAGTACAATGTACCTAAGGCTAAGCTACTGAATAGGGTCAAGGTTGTGTGCCGAGAACATTGCTAGGCTACACAACCTTCTAGCAAGCTTGGATAAAGGCAAAGTACCGCACAGTCATGCAGCGGCACATGGGCTCAGATATTGTCTAGTTGTGACCTGTGCAGTACAGGAATAAGGCATGATTACATACCAATGCAGAGCAGTTATGCTGTCCTTCTGTACAACAAACCACAATTAATCACATAAATTCTTTGCTAAACTGTATTCAATAAAACTTCGTTGACAACTGTCATTATTGGTTTCGTGACCTCTGAATTCACATTGAGAAACCTTACACGTTCTCAGCCCATTTCATTACACGGGCAGTACAAACCTGATGTATAAGATGAGCCCAATGCTTCATCACTATTTGAATTAGTCTGCTCATATTATAACACTACATCGAAAAACATTGTAGGGGCGAAATGATTGTGTATTCGAGTGTCAATTAGTTATAATCTGTAAAAACAAATTTGCAAATGATGTTTAATTCGTAACCGTATTACTTCCCATCTTGTCAGATATCGGTAACATAATTCTGTTATGCCGGTAAACAATAAATCTGGTGACTTAATCGAAGCCAGTCAGTGATTCTACGCTACAAATACTTTGTTTGAATAAACGTTTTGGATAATTTCGCTCTCCTAAATAATTCATAATCTACATTATTATCAACCAATGGCTACGACAAAACGGAAAACCTACAGGTAAGTTCGAAAATGCTGGAAGGCATTTTGTCCATTGGAGCAAAGTGAACAGCAACTCTCGGGCCGCTTGTGGCTGCATTGGTGGCGACGTGGACCAATCGGTTTGTCTGGAGCTGTGGTTTGAAAGGTCACTTGAAATTATTGATTTCATATCGACCTCTGGTTCGCTCTCAAATTCCATTGGTCCAAACTGTGTTTTGGTGAAGAAAGATTTTTCGACCCAAATCGTTCTTTGTGAAATGGGTTCCACGCTCAAGAGCGCGGAAATAAGTTGCGAAGTGTCGGGCCTGCTGAGTGAACCAAGCATGGATGCATTCGGTGGCAGATTCGAATCGTTGACAAATGCGTTGTAGCAAGATTGTAAGCACGGTGACCGCCCTTGTTGAACAGCTGAAAACGTATAATTCGATGAAACTGAAGCAGCAATTCATAAGGTTTTTTGAGTCATTTACTTGAATGACGCACAGATTTGCGTATCAAAAACTGTCGATTCAGAACTCAAAACTAGACCATAAAACAATAGTTTAAATCGCAACGCACATCGATTGTACTAATTACCATAGACTGCATAATTACGATAATTGATCGAATTTACGTTTTCGGAAAACATGCATGAAAATGTTGAAATATCAAGGAAATGACGCAAGTAATTCCCGGTTTAATTTCCTCGATTTCGCTGTTAGCGATAAAGCATTTGATCAAGCATAGATTGCACTGTCGTGCAGAACAATGTCACACTTAAAGAATGACTATGATTGACATGAACGAGGAAATAGGCTCATTCGGAAATTTGAAACAATGAACACAAGCATAGGAATTCCAAGTTAATTTTCTCATCAAAATCTTGTAATAAGTAATTCTTTAGCAATAAGTGAGTAAAAGTGAATCCGAGATCGCTTTGTGTAGGCTTTGTTTGAGCGAACAATCAAGCAATCATCGTTTAAACTTGATTATACCTGAAAATACAATTGGATGTTCCAATTTAACACATAACATTAAAATTGGGATGTCTTGTCCATTGTCCCGCATTAAAAATCAATAGAATTTAAACTTATCGATGTACTAAGGCAGAACTCGAATTCAGCTAGGTCGGGGTATTATCATGGGTAGGTATTGGTCGCGAAATTATGAACAGCATGGATAGTAATTGGAATCACATCGACAGCCAAAATCATTGAGGTACTGTTTGCATTAATGCTGCTAAATATGTCACATCAACCGTACTATATTGAAAGTACAAATACCGTTAATATTATATTAGTAGTTTGAAGTTGGAGTGTACTAAACGAAGGGACTGAATTTAATCAGACAACAGCACAAATGATCGAATTGAAACCCACAAAACTAACCTTCCTTCTTCATACCAGCTTTGACGCATTTTTCAAATCTACAGTATTGACACTGGTTGCGGTGGTTCACATCGACCCGGCATTTTCGATCGGCTCGACAGGTGTAGGTGAGGTTTCGACGGACTGAACGCTTGAAAAAACTTTTACAACCCTCGCAAGTATGTTGACCGTAATGTTTTCCGCTGCTCTTATCGCCACACACTACACACTCCAACGTGTACTCATTCTTAGACTGAGCCTCTGTGGTATCGCTGTCAAAGTCTGGACGACCACAGTCTTTGCACATGCTTTCCATGTTCGTCGATAGTACTTTTTCTTTTTCTGTTGGTAAATTCAGGTATATTTCTTTGGGTTGTTTTGCTGTGTGGCAAACCGAATGAGGTTGGTGTTTATTCGGACTTTCCAATACGCTTTCGTTTGATCGTTGTTGTTTCATCGAGCTGTCTGTCGGATCATCGCCTAATCTATGTGGCCGTTTTCGTGAGTTTCTTTCATTAACCGTGGGTCCAACTTCTGGTTTGGTTTGTAAAGCGCCTGATTCAAATGAATTTGCGTTCCTCTGAGCAATCACTGTGTATCCTTCGTTACAAAAATTTGATGAAGTTTGTTCCGCTTTAACTGTGTCACTTGCTGATTGTTTTATCCACAACTTGGGGAATAATACGTTAGGAGGCAGTGAAACTGCAAATAAACCTGGCCATTTTGGAGCGCTCATCACGGCGTATGTGTGACCGGTAGATTCGATGTGTGGCGAATAAATTTTCATTTTGGCATGAACCCTTTTATGACCATTCTAACACACACACACACACACACACACAACCTCTTGTGGTCTCGATTCGCTAGCGGTCCATGGACCACTTAACCGTGAACTGTGGCGAAAGTTTCATCCTGCCCGAATGACCTTTCTGCGCCCCTTGTCGTCAAATGCGTGGACACACACACACTCACAATTGGATCCGCACACGCACTGACACACCGTTACGGTTACATTAACCGGGGGAAATGTCAAGGGATGGGAAGTGGACAGTGGGTGATAACCTGTGTACAAGTTTATCGGTCGCACATACGAACACTGCCAGTAACCGATAGGTAGCAGACAGTAACACCACTGTTTGTTTGACGAATGGGATTAAGACAGGGTAGGCAAGGGGTATGAACTTTTAGATGTTAGCGGTTAGAGATCAACTGTGTAAACAATGACGTGAAAATCGGTTGTAAATTTTTTTTACGGTTGTGCTACTTTTACCTGATTTATTCACGATTCAAAATTCAAGGTTTATGCTTGAAAAAGCAATTAAGTTTACAATAACCACAGACTCGAAATATCGGTACATATGTTAATAAATCGTGTGGGATAAAATCATGGTTAGCTCGTATATATTCGTCAAGTGATGATTTGAATATAGCTACACTATCAGGGCTTCATCATCATCATCATCACAGACAGCATTACACCGGTAGCATGTACCGAGTGCTTAACTGACGCACAACCATGAAAAAGTAAATAGCACAAACAAACTGGGATGAGGTGCCTACACCTCGAATGGAACATGCATTCAAACAAGTTTCGTGAACGAGTAGAGCGAAATCAGCATTGCAGCTTCCTTGCGGCTTTGCATCATAACAAGCTTTTCTCGTCACACCGCTTGACAACATACAGGGTTAAGCAAAATCTCCAAGAAGATGCTTAGTACAGGACCGCCATTGAACGCGGTTTCGGGACATATCATGAAGCGTAACTAGCCATTGCGATATCTGATCGCGGGGACACCAGTCTGGAAGACGTGCTGCGCACACTTTGGAAAGGTTACTAATACGGGTTTTTAACTACCTATGCCACCCGACGGTTTGGCCACCCCGAGATGTACGCCAATCAGGATGTGGCGTCGCAAAAAAATCCGTTTCGGAAGTCGGTAGTCTGACATCCGTAAATCGTGACCCAACCAGCGTAACCTATGCAGGTTGATCTGCCACTTATTTCGGCAGTTAGGGATGAAGTAGTATTTTGCTTGCTAGGCTATGCCAATTTGTTCCAAAATATAAACCCTTTGTTTGCGTCAACACGAATAGTTCAACATTCAACTTTACCCTAAAATTTGACGTACACAAAAACGCAACATTCGCAACACAAAATCCAGAACGAATCCAGCACCCCGGGAAATCGTTCGTCACGTCAAAAGTTTAACATGAACTGTCGTAATTATGTTTATCATATCTTTTAAAGTCAAATTGGGTTCCTTTAAAACATACTTCTACACAATCCTTCCAAATTTAATTTAGTGGTTAGCAAGGTATTTGAAAATATTCGAGACCGATCAGGAGTCCATAATTATGAAAATAATGTTTGCGATGAATCGGTTATGGCAAGTTTTTGGTAACGTTTAGCTTCTGAACACAGAAGATTCGTCAGACCAATGGTGTCGGTACGAAGTGTTCAGATTTAAATCGCATTTTCTTAACCAATCCTGAGTTCACTAAGATAGACAGGCAAGATCAAGACAATTGATCACCCCCTTAAATGCTGTGTTAATCCCTATAAAACGACAGTGCGGGCTGTGTTACTGTATGGGTGCGAAACCTGGACCTTACGTAAAGAACACATTCAGCGTCTCCAAGTATTTGACAACCGGTGTCTCCGCAGCATTCTAGGAGTTAGCTGTTACAATCGTATGCGCACCGATGCTCTCCGAAATAAGTTGTTTGGTAGTAATGTCGATATAGGGAAGCAGATCAACCTGCATAGGTTACGCTAGTTGAGTCACGTTTTACGGATGCCGGACCACCGACTTCCGAAACAGATTGTTTTTGCGACGCCACATCCTGATTGGCGTAAATCTCGGGGTGGCCAAACCGTCACATGGCATAGGCAGCTAAAAATTCTTACTAGTAACCTTTCCAAAGTAGGCGCAGCGCGTCTTCCAGGCTGGTGTCCCCGCGATCAGATATCGCAATGGTTAGTTACGCTTCAGGATATGTCCCGAAACCGTGTTCAATGGCGGTCTTGCACTAAGCATCTTCTTGGAGTGTTTGCATAACCTTGTATGTTGTCAAGCGGAGTGACGAGAAAAGCTTGTTATGATGCATGACAGTGAAAGCCGCAAGGAAGCTGCCGTGCTGATGTTGCTCTACTCGTTCACGAAACTTGTTTGAATGCATGTTCCATTCGAGGTGTAGGCACCTCTTCCCAGTTTGTTTGTGCTTACTCTTCTATAGAAGCCGTAGCAATTTAAGTCCCACCCTTCCCCATCTTTTAGGATTTTACTTTTCATGGTTGTATGGCAGTTAAGCATTCGGTACGTGCTACCGGTGTATTGCTGTCTTTGATGATGATGATGATTATTTAGTGTGCAGGTGCGAACAGCGTCCGCTGACACACTACTTACGTAATCCATGTGCACATTAGGTGTTATGCAACCTAATTCTTATCCGCTACAGAACCGAACGCCAGATTGTTATGATATCCGCCCCATCCACCTTATTCTATCTTAGAGAAATCAGGATTGGTCAAGAAAATGCCATTTAATTTAGTGGTTGTTTTCTAGCTATTTTTACTAAGACACATTTTTCGATTGAACGTACTGTGTAACTTTTGTTCCAGTTTGATGTACGCATAAGGCTACCCACGTAAAAACCCCACTTCCGCTTCATAAACGTGAACAAGAAGCGATCTTACATTTAAAAATATCATGAATTCATAGAATCTCATAAAACCTCAAGGATAGTTATGTTATGTGTATGAGATGTGGTTATACTAAACATTGATGCACGCATTTTATGACATCCGTCTTTAACGCTTCTCGCGTAAATCGTTGAGCATTTTCCTTGCAAGTAGTTGGCTTGAGTGTTTAGCATCGATTTACGAGAACAACACACAATGCGGCTTCTCAGTGAAACATGAAATACGGTTAAACGTGACCTCAACTCTACATTACAGGAAACAATTTTGTCTCAGATATACACACAGGCTGATTAGCTGACAGTGTTTTGCATAAAATATATGAAGCCTTGTCTGAAACTTTCCAGAATTTGACACGGTGATTCTCTTCTGATTATGTAACGACAAACATCGAAATGTAAAAGATTATATCTATAATTCTTCCAGACTCATCTTCAGATTTAAGTAGTATCAAGTAAGCATTTGAATGATGTAATTCAAAGGAATAAAATCTCAAAAGCGGATTCGGCAGTCGGAAAATCGAACCACTCCATCATTACGGAATACAATCGAAACCAACAAACCAGTTGACTTTTTCGTTGCTAGGTTGTGTTATTCAATTAACGTTGTTACACACCTGCCCCGAAGGCAATCAATCTCTCACTCTCAGGCGGTTCATTCACCCCCCAGTCGCGTTCTAAAGGCAGCAAATCCAATTTACTGAATGACTTTTCGAAACGAAATCGTAGACAAAGGTGGACTCTTTTCCGGGGGCAGTTTCCATGGAATAGAAAAAAAAGGTTTATGTTTGAATCAAATGTTAGCGTCACGGTTACTACACAGTTCACAAGATAACGATATTAATTAATTTGATATTCATTTCACAGGATTAACCAGATAGTTCTCATGTAATACTGTCTATTACAATATGTATCTACATGATGTAACGCGGTCCGCTAAGTTCAAGCTAAATCGCATAAACTGTAAATTATTAAAGAAACAATTACTATATAATTGATCACAACGATCGTTAGAAATGTTGTTTTTTGCATTTACGTTGTTGATAAGTATCCATATGTAAATCGTTATCTGAAAGGAACCTTTAAATAATTCTAGGTCATCTGCACGCTTTCATGAATTAAATCGAACCCAAGATTGGAAATACCGACCATGAGAAGAGGTCAATATTATTAGCTTGCGTGACTTGTTCGCCTCAACCAAAACGGGGGCGCGTTATGATCTGATAATGACCGCATTGGTGATGTATTATGGAGAACGTTAGAAACTATACCATTTATAGACCCAAAAAGAGATTTTTCTTCATTACTTATGCTAAATTTTTGTGTCCCTATTCTGAATGCGCTCAATTTTAAATGAAAGCCGTCATTAAATTTAAAAAAATATTCGCGCATGGGTCATCTGAAGGTCACGCGTTTGGCCACAAGACTACTGCAAGACTGAAACCTTAGACACAGTAATTAGAATTCTGAATGACTTGATAACTGAAAGCAGTATGACTTTTCAACGCATTTTTTCATTCTAAGTCGATCAATGACTTCATAACCACAATTTGTACACATTTACGCCTCCGTTGTAGTAGAGTCTACCAAAAGATGGAGTTTGCCGTCCGGTGGAGTTTAGAAATCTAGTGTTTTTGAAGGCAACGATTGTGTGAATTTTCTCGCACATGTCAAACACCGTTCTCCAACTAACCGGCACGCGTAGAACATGAAGTGATTTGTATGGGGTGTTTCACTAGATCATCGTACAACCAAATTTTATTCGTAAATTTTTAGTAAAACTTAAGAAAAATCCTGCATTCGGTTGACAACATTTCCTAAATCTAGAAATGGAATCGCAGTGAATGAACTCGGCTGAGGCAATTGAAAAGGATGACGGTAATAGCAACAATCGTATATGGTGTGGTTGATTGTACGTATCGAGCTTTGAATGTGGAATTGCTCTAATTGCAGATCACAATTATAACTGATCCAAACGGAGAAAATGTGAAGGCATTACCTCTAGTTGAAAACAATGTAAAGCCAGTGAATATGAATCCTCACGTTCTCAACGGTGTTCGACGGAATTTATTATTTATCTCAACGTGTCTTTTCCGGTGTTCAGAAGCTTAAAGGTCAGTATGAGGCCGCTGCTTGTAAGTCACTGCTTGGACTCGAGATTTGACATTCGCATATAGTGAATCAAATTAGTATAACACGTGACCGAATTCACTGTCAAACGATCGATACAATTGAAGTACTTAACATTCCTAGGCACGTTTCGCGGTCTTTCATGAGGCATTTCTTAAACACGTAAGTATTAAGAATCACGGTTCATGGTTTAAAATTAAATATCTTGTGAATATATGATAGAAATTCGTAATAATGAGTATCTTTTAAATGTTTTGAATAGAATAAGTACACATTAGCATTATCAAAATCTGGTTGGGAATGATGTTTCGGTCGAAGACTACATTACATTAAGATGCCGACATATTTCACGGTAGTATTCCAGATGATATAATGAGGACATGCTTCTAGGAAGCATTGTTCGCTCATTTTACTATCGCCCATGAGTTGCTTGTCAACGAATTAATAATTCGCATAAATTCCTTTTCAAAATATTGTTCAGCAAGTATGTGATTGATGAGATTTCAGGTAAACAAACGAAATATCTTAAAGCTTCTATTCACCTCAATAACCGCACTAGAATTCAAACCGGATTAATTGCGGTAAATGTATTTCATATTTTAAGCCACTTGATTAAACGCAACCAGGCTGAAGCGTATTTAGCAGCAATAATTTTCCTAAATGCCAAACCAACCTCGGTGATAAATACTGTAATTAACAAAATGATTACCCTACACAATGACTTAGTAAGAATTAGTTATTAAACCAGTCTGAATATATATCGGGTTGCCTCCGGTATCATGTCTTTGATTGGATTAAATAATGTTAATCAACTATTTATCTTTGTAGCTTGTCAAAAGTTGACGATAAATTAAATTGAAACAACTAAGTTTGAGCAATAAATTCTTAAAACATTTTGGAATATAACGGTATAGAAAAATGTATGTTATGGAAACCAGTAAATTAAGTCCTAATGTTATATTAAAATTTTCTCCTGGCAGCGAGGACGGATGGCTTATTGGTCAAAATGTGCATTGCGTCACCGCCTTACATGCTGAGAGTGAATCGGTCAAGTGATAATTACGTTCACCTCGGAATCACATAGCGCGCTACGGTCAAACGCTTATCACCTGCACGTACATTAATTAGAGACGGATCTTCTGAATGCTTTTTGCATTTTCTTAGTTTTTGATCTTGTTTTTACCTACAACCTAACCACATTTAGATTGGTGGACCGTGCTCATCGCATTGTCTTCCTTCCTCACTCTATTCCCCTTTTCTAGGCTGGCTGTTATACATTTCTTTAGCAAGTTTTTGCACAACTTAATTTTAATGAGTTATACTGGAATATTTAATAATTATCAGATACCCCATTTCTGTAGTGCAGAAAATTGTTGGCAAACGCAAAGTTTGTACACAACAGGCTGTGAATGATAAACGTAGAGATTTCCAATTAGTAGTTAACTAATGAATTATAATAAATATTACATAAGATGGCTACATTTTCACTCCACCTGATGACCTTAGCAATTCTCCTGCTGTGAATTGCAAAGGTGCGTAGGAATTTCCCGTCGAGTTCAGACTGACAGCCGGCCTTCCGAAAAAATTTACCCTGTAGCTAACCTTCAAATGTTTTTCTCATTCGTATGATGCAAAGAGAAAGCTGCTTTCTTGTCTGACATGTGGCGACAGGATGGTGATCAATCGAGTTTGGTAAGTTCACGTAGGTAGGGGTGAATCAGTTACGTAAAGACTAGACGGTACGATACCAAGAATTAAATTGGACAAACAAGCCGGCAAATTTACAATGCAAGTGATACTTTCGGAATAAGCGTGTGATTGAAAGTTAGCGCTCATATTTCAAGAACGGTTTTACCCTTTTGTGTACCGTTATTGTTGAAGTTCATTAAAAGCATTTTTGTGTTTTTATGTTCACTTCTTGCACTACTGTGATACAGTGATAATTTCAACCAATCAATCGAAGAATCGCTTACTTAATCACTCAATCAAAAAGAAATGCACTCAGTCAATTCATCAATCAATTAATCATCAACAAATCAGAAAGAGGAACCAAATTGTGAAGGAACATATTTGAATTGGTGCAAGTAAATATAATTGGAATTCACGTGAGAAATCTCTTCCTATGAGACTTCTCTCATTCGTGGTAATTTATCACCTTTTACCCGATTCTAAATTCGCTTTGCGATTTACTATTAGTTTGTTTTGGACAAGAATTTCGAATATGCATAACACACTAACATTTCAGAGCAAAAATTTACTATTAACATTGATAAAATCAATAAAATGACCTTCCTATAAAAGTCCTAACATACATTGTTCGATTTTGTATATTGAAAATCTTTGCTCGGAAAACCATTTTTCCACTTTCAAACGTAAGCTCTATTTAACGGAGACGTAACTTCATTGCGAACAAATTTGCGCAACTTGGAAGTAATGAATTTTTTACATTATTTTCCTGTATCACTGGAATGTTGAATCCTTACACAACCAGGATAAAACGAACTATTTGGGATATAGATTCACAAATTAGTTACACTCAAACGTCATTCAACGTTTATCCATTTAGAAAATATACCATTTTCAAGCAATTGTATTATTCACAGTCCCGACGAACATTTCAGCTCCAGTTTCTATGGGGTCAAACCGTCTTTCTGTTCAACTAGTCTGTTATTATTCGTTCAACATCGGACACAATGGTTGCGTAATAAACGATGTTGTCACTGTGCTAGCGAGTGGCCTCAGGCCATAAGGACTGTGTTGGCAGCACGTGCGACGTGCAGTCACCAAGGCCAGCTGAACCCGATTATAATAATTATTCGACCCGCTTGGCATATGGCACACAGACACACACGCTGAGTTGAACCCGTGAAATTATTGACGCACTATGCCACAACGCAATCCTGGTAAACGCTCGATTGCCAACAGCGGGGCAACCTTTCAATGTGAAAAGATGGCGCTTATTCCGATTTTTTATAAACTAGTTTACGTTGATTGTTGAATTGGTAGAATGTTTTTAAAAGGATTACAATGCATTATGATCAAGCGTACATTTGTTTGAAACATCGGGACATATCATTGGATGGAACTTGTCATAAAATCGCACTGAAACCATACATTACTTTCAAAATCAAGCTCCACCATGCTAGAACATTGCACTTGTCGTGTTAAATTTCGCGTTCATCAGACAGTCAGACAAGGATTTACATCTTCAGCACATGAAAATTCCATAGTTTAAGATGTATATAGAGCCCCGTGAAAATAATAATATAAAAATCACACTACGGTACAATGCATATATATGTAGAAGCCACTCGATTAAACATTTCATAAACCCTACATACACGCGAACAGAATTGAGTTAAACAGCTTTTGAGGGTGCACAAGAAGATATCCACGGTCGTATTCGGGTTAGTGAACCAGCTGCTTACATGATATTGCAGAATTAAATCAATCTGTGGAAAACATGTAATATATATTTCTTTAGGATTAGGCTTAACATGGGCATTCTATAAATGACCGCTGTTCCCAATAATCTATACCCCTTCAGCAGAATCTACATTTACTTTCTAAAAGTTAACAGCGCACATATTTCCCTAGCGTTAGAAAAACGAACTGTTTCGTTATACTGGCGCTGATACGGACATTTTAATTCGTATCTCAACGCAAGCAATCCGAATTCTCTTTGTTGTCCGGCCAACTAGAAAACAGCAAGTGAATGTTTGCAAGTTCGATAATTATTCCAAGACCTGCGAATTCCACAACTTCTGATAATCACAAAGGTCAAGCATTACGAGAACAGTTGACCCCCTGATGACCTTAAATTAACAGACAAAATCGAGGGGAGATATTTGGCGATTTTCATTCAAAAGGATTGACTTAGTTTGTTCAATTGGATTGTGTGTGCAGCAAGAAATTGTTGCTTTAAATAGAAAAAAATATTTAACACAATATAAACGGTGTTAATTGAAATAGATCAATGAAGTTATTTTTCATATGAAAGCCGTAAATTAATTGAAAAATTCAAATAATATAAAGTTTAAGTTACAATATGTACAAAACCAAAACGTTTCACTAAATACAATATAGCAACTTTCACGCATCAAATGATTTTTGTTTGATTGACACAGAAAGAACCGATCTCCGTTTTCAATACCAATACCAATCATGTTCTGGACATGGCTGTTATCATAAAGTCAATCGGTTGAACTAGTAATTATAAACCACTGTTCTTTCATGCAACAGGGCGTTGGTGTTCGGGAAATGTTTCTTTTTACCATCAATATATCATGCCTCTTGCATCTGTCACTTTTATTCACTTTCCTTGCCAAGGAATCTCAGTCAATGCACAAATAATTTTATTAATTTATGACCATCATCACGCTCGACAACATTTATCGATTGCCTACGTCAATGTGGCGGTGAATTATTTGGAGCTGCAAAACATGGAGTTCTAAGAGCTCGTATAGTATTATCAAGGTCTTGACTGCTATTAAAATGTCATCTTAGACGCTTGTTTAAAATTAGTTCCAGTCTCTCGACATGCAATCACGATATTACATCACAAATACCACCATCCCGATTAAACTGTCGCAAGTACTTTCATGCAGTCGGTGTATGCTTTCGCTCGAACAGTTTACCGCCAGAGATGGTTTCCTCACCAGACGAAATAAGATTCAATTATACGTTACGATCTCTAATGTTGAATGATACTACGTTGGCATTAGTGCACAACAAAGTGCCAGTGCTTTTCGGCAAAACAAAGTTACTCAAACATACAATTCCGATTGACATTTCCTTACTCCATGTCCTCCATCGATCCAAATGGATGCAAACATAAATGTAGTATTTGTTTAAATTATATGTATAACCTATGGTATCGTAAAGCCATTTGCTTATTTCACTATAAATCTTGAATCTTGAATTTCGAATCTTACGATGTTTACTTTTCTCTGCTCTCGAGTGAGCTAGATATATTTAACGCGTTGGATGACTGAATACCTTGAAAATTTCTTTCTGCTCATCGTGTAAAATTTTCAGAGAACATGCTCTTTGTTTGAGATTCATTGGAAACTTATACTTTCTGACCAACCTGTCCAAATTTAGGAAGTTTCAAATAAATTTGCTTTCGTTTTTCGGAAATTCTAGCAGATTGTACTAAAGTCGTGTGTTTGGTGTAAAGCTAAATTGCTATGGATTATTATTATCATTTCCACCAACCATTGCATTAGTGTTGTGAGGTTAGATACCATTATATACTGACAATTTCTACTTTTCATCGAACATAGTCTATCATAGAATTAACAATAAGTTTGGATATCCAAGTATTTGGTTTCTGATATTTCTTCTTTCTTACAAAATCAGGCTACGTTCAAATTTCCTTAAATCCCCAACGATAAATCCACACAGTTCAATATTTTTGAGAGGCAAAAACAGCAAGACTTGATTTCTCTCATGACAACATTTATTTTGATCTCTCGGGACTCAAATTTCATTTGCGTACGCATTCTTCAAATCCGGTTGATCTTTGCTTTCCGCTTGGTGATCAGTAGACCGTTTATCGCTCCCATAATCAAACTACTGCCTTTTTCGCTTCCCAGTTGGCCTTGCTGGGTAATTCAAAAAATTTGATGCGTTAATGCTCGTCTAATCCCCAGACACTTGACCAATAACAACCCGTTGTCGTTGTTGTTGTTCCCATTTCTACTTGTTCTGATTGTTACGCATCCATAATTTTCTCAGCAGCACCCCAAAAATAGTGTCGCCGAGTAATGTACAAGGAGGCCATGAGGTTTCGGATAGATTAATGTAACAGCTGTGATGAGTTTAGACCACGCAGTGCTTGAGCTCCGCATCACTGAGCGCTTGGTCAATCCCTGATGACAGCATCGGAACATTTGAGACGTACGCACGCATACATACACAGACGGCGAAAAAATATATTTGAAGCCGAGCGGATTCCGCACACGCGCATGTCTGAGTTGCGTCAGCCGATGGGGATGAGGTTTGAGTAGGGATTAACGAACCAGCCACGAGGAGAAGGATTGCTCAAATTATCTTCAATGTCACCACCCTTGCTCTGGTGGTTAGTGTTGACGATTCCGCCCTTGCTACTCCTGCACGTGCACTAAGCCGGGAAACAGTGTGAAACAGATAAGTGATGATGAAAAACGGCAGTGAATGAACAAGCCCGATTGAATGTTCAAGATTGTTCGATTGCACGGTTTGGCTTCGTTTATAATTTGTTCAATTTGCATGAATTAACAACAAGTGGTGATCCGTAAGCATGCATGAATTAGTAAACACTGTAAAATTCAGTGACAATAGTTTTATGAGGATAAACTATTCAGAATTATCACCGGTGATTATTGTACATTGAAAATGCTGTAAGAAAACGTATTTTTCTGAACTTTACCGAGATATTAACAATAATGTTACAGTCAACCGACAAAGATATATCTTGGCACAGGATTTTTTATCACTCAAAAAATATATAAAAAGATCCCCATGACGCGCAGATTGAATCTCGCCTACCTTGAGAAACAACTTACATGCAAGCGAGATTTTCTGACAAATATATGTAACAAAATCATAGCTATCGTGTTTCAATTCACTCCATGTTTTCGAGGAGGCTTATTACTTACGTTGTCCATGTGAACTGCTACACTGATTAGCTTTCGATGCAGTTTTCTGCTGACATGCCCTCTCATGCACAGGACACATGATTTCCGGGTGTTGGTCGACATCAGGTGAATACAGTAAAACAAGGTTTAGTGAGACTTGAAATGTTGAAAAGATAATAAACAAAGTTTATACTTCAAAGACACTCGTTAGGTAGGGCGTTACAATAAACGACAGTGTCTAAGTGAAAGAATCATGAAGTGATTTTTGGTCATACATACGCATCTTGAGCGCTTGTCCCAGATTAATATTTGATTAGTTATTTGAACACAAGGTTTCTTTGTAAGAATATTATTTAACACTTAACTTGCAGATGACGTGAGTCATAAATATGCTGGACTACCGTTTAGGTAAAGGAATCAAAATTAGTTCACTTAAGCCATGGTGCGGCAACAAAGTTTCGAAGCTGACTTCAAAATCGCTGTTAAAATGTCCTAGAAAACCAACCGTGTTTCGAAAGTGGTATCAAAAAGCGATGTCGTTCGAAGCGTTGAAACACACAGAAAAGTCCCGTTAATTTTTGATTACATCTTTGCAGTTATAGACAGTATCGACTAGTTTTCATGGGTGACAATAGAACACCGAACCCCATTGACGTTTTAAGGTGGTCACAGAGGCTTGAAATGGAGATGTCAAACTTTCGAAAGTGTGCAGTGAACATATGAAAAACAAACCTGACTATTTGCGCCATTATCAGGCAGAGCGTTTCAATTACTCGGGTATATTAAACTGTGATATTGCGTGATATTAGTATCCCATCGAAATCATTCATCAGTTTAGTATTTAAGAAAAGCAACAGCATTAGATTGTACTAAGATCCGTTTTTGGTTATTCAACTATCTTATAGATGCAAGCTAAATTCATATTTTCTGTGCTGTAAATGCGATACAAGCGATTTCGATTTTTATTCATCCAATATTGTTATTCAAACAAAGACTGTAATATGTTTCACTTTAGGTTGGCGATTTCCAGTCAGTGCAGGAAAATAAATTTAGCGAATCCGTTTTACACCAACCCTTTTCCTTTTCGGACGTACCTTCTATTGACATGAAAGATATCTTTTTATTTTTTGAAATCAGTTCAGCTTCCAGCTTCGATGAGATACCGGTGGGATTCATAAATTACTGGAACTTCATGAATCATTTCGTCAGAATTGTGTATGCACTAACGTGACGTCGAATTCATAAATTGTATGGAGAATGAAATAATCATGTTCCTTCATATTTTTCCATATTCCGTAAAATGCATTATGTAACTAACAACGATGTGATGTTTGAAGGAAAATTTTTTCGATCTGCCAAGTAGTCATGGTTGTATGCGGGCTGAGATACTGCCAGGTCGCCCATGCGTAGACAGGAGAACAATTAGGGTTCTCGACCAAAGCATTGGGCTAAAAAGCCTGACCCACAAGGCAGAGGGCTAGGTAGAGACCGTGTCCGTCTGACCTATATCCATTGACCTTCCTGGTATGAGTGACTCTGAAGGTGCTCGGAGAGCACCACCCAGCATAGCACATTGGGTCATAGAGGTGACAAACCATCACACCACGTTAAGGTCCACTCTCAGCCGAGTTTTCCGAGAATTTTGAATCTCGTCACACATTATAGTCACCAACATTGGACATTTGCATGCGAATCTGACCGGAAAATTTAATACAAAATCAACTATCTTACCTTATTGGTGTCTCCCACTAATTCAAGCGAATGGATACTTGCTTTGACAAGAAGAAAAAACCTTGCGATGAGCCCCGAACATTTCAAATTTCTGAAGTTTCAATTGCACGTGGCAGAGAATGTCTAACTCCCTGTTTTTGTTGCGACCTATTCACATGACGGCTAAAATAACTCAATTGAAGACAATTTAACAATCGATTCGAATGCATTGACATTGCACTCTTCTCAGTGCACTCACATCAATGAAGCGATCGATCAATTATGCCGATAAGTCAATGGAGAGAGACACTTCCCTCATTTTTTCAAGACTACGAATCTAGTGTGGACAACTTTCGCATTTGACCATCTCGGACTGCTCTGTGGTAAGTAACGCGAAGCTATGTTTTCCACAAAAACGCGTTTCTACATTTTAATGCTGTTTATCGTGGTTGGTGTTTTAATCAACGACGTGACCTCGGCGGTAATATCAAATAAGAATGGGACGGAATTATCAAACGAAATGGCAAAGGGACAAACGCGTACTTCACAAACAATTATTCGACCGACAAACATTTTTGAGATCGAAGGTGATCAAATGATTGACAAAGAACGTGAAACCTTTCCAAGCGACCGAGAAAAGTTTAGGCATATACGTCCTTTTGAATACCTGCACCAAAAACTGACTGAATATTTGATTTGTGTGTACAATGAACAAGGTGGATGCGAGGCCAAATTAGCAGAGGCAATGAAAACAAGCAACATTAATGAGTATCTGGGGAATTTAAAAGAAGAACCAGATTCTCTTAATCATATGGATTCTGCCACGAAACCAGCTGATCGCGAAAATGATAGATGGAGAGGTAGTGATCCCCTATTGTCTTTCAGCAAACCGAAAGATAAGTTTGTTGTGATGGGTCCAGATGCAGTAAATACAGTTGGCGACAAACCCAATCTGTTGAAAGAACCCGAACGTTTCGATCAGCCTCGTAGCTTTGGTAGAAAAGGAGATCCTGGAAGATTAGGCCCCGTTAGACCAATGCCGAATGATCGCTTCAAAAATCAACAACGTTCACCAATGCCGTTCCGAGACAGGATGCCTTTCGGAGATTTTAATCCTAGTGGACCCTATAATGGCGGCCCGAAAGGCCGTATGCATGCAGGAGAAGATAATTTTGATACACCATGGCGACGACAACCGGGTTCCGGCTTTCCCCAATGTTCCACAACATTTTCCTTATGGAATGATGGGAATACCATTCTTTTTGCCCATGTGATTATTTTGAAAACAAAAATGGAAACCCATCGGTGAGTAAATTGCGCAGTCGTTTTCTACATTTACGGTATATCGGGATCATGATTATTATCACGGTTTAAGTAAGAGATGGAGACAACAATGTTTGGAGGTGAAATATTCTTTATGATAAAAATGATAAACGAGTAAGAATTTCGATTAAACTCAACACAGACAAGCAAGTATCTATAGCGATATTTTATTGCGCAGTGACTGACATATTGTCCCAAATGACCTTTAAATCTTTCATATGAGAAGAAAATTGTGTATGTCGTAAAATTACATTGAATTATGCCCTTCATTGAAGCTCGAAGGTAACTTTTATTTAGTAAGAACATTCTCGATTTGTGATGTACAAAAGATTTAGAGTATTCAAATAGGTTTTGACAAACGCGGTATTGTAAACATATCGAATCAGATTTCATGCATTGATGTAACGCAAGAGAAATCACAATTGCGTGTGATTAATTTTAACTACATTTTACACAGTTTAATCTCCCTTTTTACCAAAGTATATTCAAAGTGTAAAGTAGCCGATGAAAGTGTATGAATATATGTATGATGAACCCTGATTTGAGCTTTCAGCATTGCGATGCAATACAAATTTTAACGGTTATACGATGGCATACGTTGGATTTTACCTGCTATTCAAATAATCTTGAGATGTGAGTTATCATTAAGTGAAAAAGTTTAACGAAAATTATGAAATGCAAATAAGCGTTGCTTATATAAGACAGCCTTAATCTTTGAACCAAATGAGCTGAATGCATGCAACATTACTTAACTAACAAAATGTCAAACAGTAATTATTCTAATGCTTGTAATCAGTATCTGCTTTTGACACGCCTTTCATACAATTTCTGGCCATTTGAACATTTGTTATTACTTACGAGTAGTAAGTTCATGAAATACCGTCAGTGGCAATGCAAATAATGTGAAATTTGTACACACAACCAGAATTGATAAAATGTAGACGTAGTAAACACAATTTTATTTTTGAGCTACTGTTTATTATGGTTGTTTTAACTAACCTCCGTGTTCAGATATCGAATCTCCAAGTCATACCTGCTCAAGATCTCAAGACGCATAAAATGTCCAAGGTTATGTATGACTCAGATCATCCGTATTTACAGTCAAAAACCAATTTCTGAATGATCACAATCATCAGGTGGATTTAAAAGAAAGGCGTTGTTGAAACTCAAAACAGAAAATGTACTAAACATTGTTCGTCTTCGTAGTCACTGTTAAATCGGGTTCGTAGAACAAGAAAAAATCGGTTATTTCTTTGAGTCTTGAGCTCAAAGTTTGTTGATGTTTTCCTCATTCAGTCGATATCAACCATGGATTTACATCATAAGTTCATGAGGATTCGACTTTCAAATAACTAAACAGTTCGATTCTGGGAGAACAATCTCTCCTGCAAGTGCTCGCAGCGATAGACATCATTCGGCCGATCGGCGTCAGTTGCGAGCCGACGGCGCGATCTGCGTTCAGCAGCCAAGAGCTGTATCTGCTCCTCTTCAAGTTGCAGACAACGCTTTACACAATGCCTCTAAGTAAGCGGTCAAGAGCAAGTTCTTTTCAACTCGAAAAGTCAATGTCAGGATCTTTCTTATTTCTTTTGCAAACGTTTTTGTACTACAAGTGCTGTCTGCTCAATGGTCGAATTCCTAATTTCAACTTACTACAGAGTGGATTTTTGGAATACGACCATTTTCCATGTTGTACACATGACCCAGCCAGCATCGCTGTCGTAGCAGGGTGAAGATGTTTGTAGACCAGCTTTAGAAAGTACTTTATAATTCGTAACTCTTTTTATTCACGATACGTTAATATAGGGCGAATGCTTCTAGAATGAGAAGCATTCAGCTTTCATTTATGGCTTGCATGGATGGTCTGTGTTTCACTACAATACAGTAAAGCATTTAGTACGCACACGTTGTATACCATCATTTTCGTCAAGATAGTCAAATTGTGGTTGACCCAGCCACAAGAGTGCAAACGGGACAAAGTGGCAGCCACTCATCAATTTTCGTTTCTAGTGAGAGGTTATCTGCAATGGTTGAACTGAAATATGTGAAATGATGTACTGGTTCAAGCTGGCACTTTTCTACAGTGATGCTGGTAGGCGATACAGTCCCTTGATCGAGGACTTTGGTCGATATTTATGATGTTGTCTCTTATTTTAACATCGTAGTTTTCAAAGGGTCCAATAGGACGAAATCACCTTCGATGATATGATGATGATACCCTAAATACTGAGATATGCCATATATTGCATCATTATTCGCACGAAATGAAATATTTGAAACTTCTACTTCTTAAATTCACGGTATTTCATTTATAAATAATTAACAATGCTTGATGACGTCATTTCAATGTCTGGTGTTAAGCACGTCGAATCATTTGATTGAATATGCGAAACAAAATATGAGGAAAAATCGATAATAACGGTTCTGTATATAGCTCGATATCTTTCTGTTAGCATTTTGGTAGATTCGCTTCAGCCAACGACTTGTACATTTTATCAGGAATTTTGCTTAGAATATAAGTTTTTGTAGAGAACTTTATGAGAAACAATATAAAATGTACGCAAACCGATTACTGGGAATTCTGAGGATACAATTGCGACCAATATTTATGTGATGACTGTTTGCTTCCTTATGTCTATTATATTTGTATGGTTTGTATTCTTTACTAAAACGAATTCGTTTGCATGCTTCACAGTCTCTGTTTGGTAAAAAGTGTGATAAGATTTGTGCTGTTACAAAAGCAAAGAATAGCTGTCGATCAAAATGAGAACCTTTCGTGGTGAATTACATGCACATCAATCATCACGCTGCTTTCGCTGCTCGTAAAGTATTCCATGGTTCACCACTCAGTTAGTTTTCGTGTTCTGAGCTTTCGTATACGATTTCATCCGGACTGAATTGAAATCGGTTAGGTGAAATATTCCGATGCTTTTATGGCGCAAGCTCCAAAAACGGGTGAACCAAGTAAGAGAGTTTATGACCCATGATACATTGAATTCTCCATATCACGTGCAGCGGCTGTTGAGCTCAAACCTGTTCGAATTGAAACAATGTTGCACAAGCATCACATCTACGATGCGTTTCAATCATATAAACAAAATTATTATTCCAATGTGGAAATTTCATTTATAGGATGTGTTGTATGTGTGTGCATCCTGTAACCGATTTCATTATTCGATTTACTGAACTCAAGGTCACAGATTTTTCTATACAAATTCACAGCCGCGAACGGATAATGATTGACTCAATAGAAATTGGTCTTTTTTATCTCCGTAACTTTTTATTGTTTTCATAAACACTTAAATTATTTAGCGGAAATAAACCCTTTGGATAAATAATAAAATAGAATAGAATAAATGTAAGAGCTTCCCAGATATATTTTAAGCTTGCACAGTGGATCCTCAAAGAAATCTTGGTGAACACTTAAAAAACGATCATTTTTTCGAAAACTATTGGCTTGTAATCATGAAAAAAGAAAGTTTGTACTGAATCGGTGAGAGTAGTTTATGGGTCGCGTTTCGCTTTTGACTCAGAAGCTTCGTCATACCAAGGGTGTCAGTACGAACAGAGATCAAGCTCAAATTTCATTCACCTGACCAATCCTAAGCTAGTTAAGAACTGCGCAGTCCATGGTGGGTTCTGCACTCGTTAAGATAGACAGGCGCGATCAATATCAACTGACGCAACATGACCCCTACTTGCCGTATAATACCTCAATTGTTTTGGTCTTGGCAGGTGTGAATGACATCTGCTGACCGATTAGCTCGATTGCGTAATCGGCGCGCACACTAGGTGCCAAGCAATTTAATGTTTATCCGCTGCAGAACCTGACGCCAGATTATGGAGAATCAGCCCCATCCACCTTATTGACTGCATTCTTACCAGTCTTTATTATCTGAGCGTGAAGTCGTTCAATGAATGGTTTAATTCCCCGCCTTATTATGATTATGATTCCCCTATCGGTCATTAACATTTTCCATTATATTGGCTTGTACATTTTAACGTTTAAAGGCGAACCGGTCTTTATTTTTTAACACTACAGAGTATTTAAAAGTATTTCGCATTTACATGTATTACAATCGTTTGGCCACTCATATGTGCTTCAGCTATTTAACAGAAACGCTGTTTTAGAACACTGTTGTTTGTTTCACAAATACTATTGTCAAACTGTTTTTCGTTACCTAAAAATACATTTTCACTACTGATATGCTCAGAAATTAACGTGGATCACTCTATTATTCCTACACTCATCCAGCAAAAGTAGCAAAACCAATACACGTTCATAGAAATTGCTAAAATGAACATGACTCTTGACCCGAAACACGAGAAGTTTGTACCACATTTAGCAATCATTCTCATAAATTCGTACGCCTTTTCTGTACCAACAGAAATTTAATCTAGGGAAAAAGTTGTAACACAATGCATTTGGATCATAAGGAATTATTCACCATGGTCAACACACAGTTGGATGTGCGATTATGAATAGTTTGTAGTGTTTTCTTGTTGAGACAATTGAGTTTCTCTTGGTAAATGACTAGAATCTCTCACCTATTATGAAATTTTGTGAACAAACTAAATTTTATGATTATTATTATTATTACACAAGTCTTTACAGACGATGTGCCAACAAGTATACCATGAAGAGGGTACATGATGAAAGAAAAAAGGAAAAGTTCCATGGTGCTTGTTGAAGGCGACATACAACCCGGTTGCCGAGGCCGAAGTAGGGGGTTAGTTTAGGGGACCCCACCCGGAGCCTTTGACTCAAAAGTCTTCCCGCAAGGCAGCGGTTTTTTTCCTTCGCGAGAGCCGGTGACCATTTTGAGGGTTCTTGTGCGTCTCTTGAAGTGCCTCGGCGATTGTTCGAGTACGCCTCTCTAGCCTCTGCACGACCAGGTGAAACCTGCAAGGCAGCAGAGATTTTTCCTCAGGGTTCACTCCTGAAGCCTTTCCCACAATCGGGTATGCCGCAAGGCAGCGGAGGTTTGGAATCAGGGTTTTCCTTCCCTTAGATGGACTGCTCTCCCAGGCTAACAAGCTCCATTTGCCCGGAGCAAACTGGTTTTGAGGCGCCAGTTATCCACCTTCGCCCCTTCTCCTGTCGGTAGAAGCAGTTCCGCCACGTGCAGGCCAGGAGCTGGGCTTTGGTTGTCAGAGGCTGTTTGGGACGCACGCCATATGGGAGCATTTTATAGACAGTGGGAGCTCATCCCCACTGCCACCGCCGTTTGTGACAACCGCAAGTTGCGCAACACCCACTTTTTGCAATGGCATGCGTTGATAAGTTTCAAGATTTTATGTAACCATAATTTTATATCTCCATACAAGCGGTTCTAAGGATAATTATAACTAGATGCACATCTGAAATGCTGTGTTTTTCATAGATGAAGATAATAAATTAGTTTTTCAAGTGTGTGTATGGTGTGTGGTTTTAGTACACCAGGGCTAACGCGACATAATTCAGCATAAAAGTTCGTAACGTTTCATCAAAAATCAATTTAAACTATGACGACAATATCTGTTGATAAATGTTCAAGAGAAAGCATACACAGAGTAGATTTTGACTACGTCGGGAGACTGGAACAAATATTAAAGAACGTCATGGGGCACCGTGTGGATTATTCTGTAGGTTAGAATTTGTTCACGTCGAATTCGCATGCGCTTGAGAATGCTCAATCCAATGTAAGGCAATCGCTGTTCAGAGATACAATCCTGTAAAGATTTTGATTACCTTATGATAAATTTTCTTGTTGTTTAGTCTACGACTGGGCGTTTATGTGTGATGAGTATGTTTGTCAATAAACGCAGCAGGAAATGTCTGAAATTTCGTTTGAATAAGCTAAATATATTGCATGTGCGCCTTAAGAGAGCCAAACACTAAAGACTGCTTTTCTAACATCCACAGGCCTTAGACCAAGATATTTTTCCGAGCTCCACTCGAGCGTCTGAATGCCAAGCTCGCATAAAATTATGGAGTGTTTTCAACCTGTAGCATTTTGCATATGCGGAAAATGAAATGAAACTGTAGTGGGTATGATGGATTTAAATGCAAACCCATACCATACATTTCGTTCAAATTTACATACTTACTAACTTCCACCTTTGGTCCCGTCTGGAACATAGGCCGCCAACCAGCTCCCTCCAGGCATCACGATTCTGGGCAAGTCTCTCCAGCTGTCCCCACGACGTCTGCTTGGCGTCTGAATCCAGGTCTCGGCGCCAGGTATTCTTGTTGGCGTTTATTAGCTAGGAGATTTTTCACAAGTTGGGGTAGCTAGTCCCACGCTCAACCCTCCTCCTTCTGCAGCTGGGCTTGGGACTGTTCTTGTCGGAGTTTCAAATTTACACCTCTGTACTAAGTACGATTCATTTTTAAGATGAAAAAATTGAAATTACCGAATGAGATGCAAATGACTCTCATGCAACTATTAAGCATAGTTCAATTATCGAAAATGACGCATTTAACATCATATTGACATCACATTTGCAAATCGAAGGAACATTTAGAAGTAAACATGATAAATTAAAGAACAAAACAAAATATTTTTCTTGTTGCGTTATTCATAATAACGGATAATTTCAGTCTGATTAGCAATGAACACAAACTAACTATCGTTGTTGAACACTGTTCACTATTAAATCGGAAAGAATTTTCGTCTATAGGACAAATAAAAATGAGTGGCCTGTATTAAACAAATAATTGCTGCAGAGAATTGAATGATCAGTAAATAGCTCATCTGTTTTAAGTGTTAATTTTTTAATTATTACTACTTGTCAATTAGAAAGTCCGTGTAGATCAATGGAAATCTACTATGTGAATTATGCGAGAATTTTGAGGATTTAGCAAGATGACAAAATTAAATCGACAGAAGGCTCTAAATTTTATATTTGATATGAGTTTGAAACGATTCCTTTAGTTTTCAACATGAGCCCATTTCAAAAAGCCAAATAAATTTTGTTTTCATGACATGTGGATCGTAATCATATTGTTCCTTCCTAATGTGTTCAAACAGAACGGAAACGCTCTTGGGTTTTTTATCATTTGTGATAACAACAGAAAGTAAAGTCGCTTTTACGTTTATACCGTGTTAAAATAAGTGAATTTCTGAATCATTTAAGAGAAATGTTTGTCAAGTAAACAAATATTTGTGCTGGAAAAAATAAAAAGTAACTGATAGTCTGATTGATATTGATTTGTGCGATAAAGCAGCAGCCAGTTCTAGACTATGCTGCCCAAGCATGGACACCATGGATCCAGAAAAATATTTTACTTCTAGACCGCCTATATCTTAGAGGTTCCAAGCTTGTCCGTAATTTTGAAAATATGCCATACGTCGAGCGACTCAGACGACTGGACCCGAGGACGTTCTCACAAAGGAGAATGCGAGGCGATCATGTCCTCGCATATAAAGTTCCTACTAGTGTTTCTCACCCCCTGGCCAACTTATTCCAAATTCGAACTTCTAGCAACTTCCGAGGTCATGGCTGCATTTGGAAATACCACACTCTAAACGGAAATGCCGTAGGTATTTTTATTCGGTGTGTGTTTTGTTTGAAATTCCATACCCGCCGATTTGGTAAACTTAAACAGTTTAGCTATATTCAAATCAAAACTTGGCGATTATATGAGTGCTAAACCTGATAATGTCAAAACTATTAACAAGCTATCGATTATTCTTATATATATATATATATATATACTATATTTTGACTCTGCGGTTATTATAAATTTAATTGCTTTTTCAACCATAAATATAAAATTATTGACCAACGTTGTGGAGCACTAAACGTTTCGCCAGACTGTAATAAAAGAGAAAGTGAATGCGAACGAAATGCTTGTAAACAAAGGAGATAAAAAGAGCAATGCCAAATCCGGCTATTAAGATTATTGCGAAAGATGCTCAATTTCGAGACAACCTAGAGTGTTATCCAAATTTACGAAATTTTGAGCAGTCCTCGAATGAGGGGAAACGTATCGATTTATCAGTCGTATTTAAGTTGGACTAGCGTTTTTCACACATTTGTTTTTTAAGTTAAAATAGCTATGTGGAAATGTCTAATTCAAAAATAAAAATAGCTTGAGGCATGCTGCAACAACACGTGGAACAACCGATTGCGAGTGTGTTTCACCAAGTATTCAGACCTTTTGAAGTTTATTCTATAAGTGTGAATTAGTAAAAAACGTTTTTCTCGAAAAATGTGATTATTCTCTCACAAATGCTCTCAAGGTTTAAGGGAGATATGCTAATGTAATGGGGAACAAACAAGCGTGAGTTCAAAACCATGATTACAACGAACCACGTTGCTCATATACCCAATAAAAGAGTGATTGCCAGTCAAGACTTGAAATGCCCAAAATTGATCAGTGTATCATGCAAAAGCGTGCCAAAGATGTGAAGATTACAATCCATTAATCAGACATATTTATCGTATCACCACTTCAATATCAGAGCGAAAACAATTTAAGATAAATCCTGCCACATATGCGACGAAAATCTTCTATTCGAAAAGTAAATGTATAAAAACGCATTAGAAATATATTTAAGCCGACCAGGAAATCGCATTACAAACAAATTAACGGGCTAACAATTGCCCGCCTCAAATGTTTAATCAATTGGGTCTATACAATATGAATGACTTTGCGCGTTTGAGTCAATTTTACACGTCAGCATGCTTATCACACAGATAGTTATAAATGAGGCTTCACAACATCATTTCATCACGGCAGCGTCGCGCCGACGGTTAGGATTTGACTACACCACGAATGTTGAAACTGTAGGCCGAAATATTGATGGGCTGCACTCGTGGTACAAAGACGTTTTTAACTGTGTGATGGCTATGGACAGTACTCTAACGGTATGCAAAAAACGCGCTATTTAATGCTCATTTTCGGGATACAATGTATGTTATCAAATCCAATATAAGAAAAAAATCGGTGTTACTTTAGTCTTTTGAACACAGATGATTTTTGCTCTATGCAACTGGCGCTAATTCACCGGGTACCACGTAGCGATTTTAGCGTTTTTAGAGAAATGATTGCTATCAGACAGGTTGTATATTAACGTGAGAAAGTGTCGAGAATAAGGTCGTCATGTGGTTGTGAAATAGTTTCATAGCCGACAACGACTGAAGGCTTCAAATAACTCCTAATAACACCACATTAGTTCGAACATTCTAAAGTATGAAGTTGGATGATAATACTATAAGAACTAGAGTGACGCACAAGAGATGAATTTTGATGCCAAGTACGCGAGATTTTCATATCCGTCTGAGTGTGATGGAGGGTATAGCAGAGTGCCCACGTATGCGTATTACACAATTACACTATGTGTGCCGGGTTTGGGTTATTAGCAATTTTCAGTTAGGGACGATTTGCTCAGATACATTGTACCTTCAACCGTAGAAGGAGAGAAAATGTATTCGATTCTCGAAGCCGTATTGAAAACCACTTGTGGGATGAAGTGTGTGAAGACCACGCATTTTGGCGCTTGAATTTCCTCATTGTGCTTATAGCGATGTAACAAAATAGAGTAGCACATACTGACCCCAAACACATAGAGCTATAATGCTCGATATTCCAAATTTCTTGTATCTATCAAAACTTGAGTAGCCCGACAGCATGATCACGTTTAAAGAAACCAGATATTAAGGAATTTTAAAGTGCGATTACGATCAAAAAATTTTCTTGTTAACTTGAAACCGCAGTTAAATTCTGATGTTGAATTTGACGATAAATTGATTATGATAGCAGAGAACAGACTGTAAGGTTTTGTGTAGATAATTACAGAGCCGAATGAGACATTGTATAAAATGTTAAACGCTAAGTGATGCCGATTTTTACTGCAGTTTTGGAAAACACAGGTGAACTGGAAATTCTTCTTGGCACTCAAAACGACAATGCTCGCAAAAGCATTATGTGGCCGTATTATTTCCAGAGAAGCATCCTTTGACAAACAAATCGCTTCCTTTATATCTGTCAATCTAGATTGAGAAGGAAGCTGAACAATATTCAACATGAGGATAAGATTTATTTTTAGCAGTATATTTTCGAATGGGAAGCATTAAATTTCATTGGGCCTCACTTATATTCAAGGTGATTTAATGTGCTTGATGCTGTTCAATTGTCCAAATATTTTCTTGACTGGTCAAAGACTAACAAAAATCAAAAAGTATGTATTCAGATATCAGAACTCAGAAAGTTTTATGGTAGAAAACGCAATTAGCTGAACAATAACCATAGGATAACAAGGTATATATATAAAATATAAAATCTCTCAAAGATCAATAGGGATAGTCACATACCGCATGGTTCGTCATAAACTAATCGAGTTTGGAAGCGAAAACCTCAACAGTTTCCGAGCGTGTGATTTCTTCAGGCAAAAAGTTTCAAGTGAAACAAATCCTTACCGAGAAAATATAACGACGAATATCCAATCGAAAATGCGGAATGCTTAATGCCTTTGAATGTGTTCTTGTTCGAGTAAGGCCATTGGGTTTTAGCAAGTGCTTAAGGGGATGGTTTTCAGTATGCAGGATTTTGAATGTCAACATGAGGTCACTACGTATCCGTCGTTCGGTTAAATCGTGTAGATTTAGTTTTAACATTCGCTCTTTGAAAGACAAATTTCTGTACGGGGAGACCAACTTTGTCGCACAGTGATAAATCAGGTTAAGTAGTTCGATATCCTTCCTCAGCCATGGTGCCCAGGCTTGGATGGAATATTCCATAACAGGACCTTTATACGTATCAATTAACCGGGTTAGGGTTTCGGGCGTAAAAATCCTAAATATTCTTTTAAGAAGACCCAAGATACGGCAAGCTTTATTGTATACAATCCGGCAATGATGTCTAGGCTTAAGGTTGAACGACACCCAGATATCGAGATCTTTTTCTGCGGTGGTCCAGACGAGATTTTGCGTGTCAAGCTGATACGTGTGGTGCAGAGATTTTCCAAGCCGCAGTATTTTACATTTCACAGGATTAAATGGTAACTCATTTGACTGGGACCAACGAAATAAGTTATACAGATCCAGATGTAATGCCATACAGTCATTATCAGAACTGACACGTTTCCATATTTTAATATCATCGGCAAATAGTATCAAGTTTCATCCAATATCCTCTACTATATCGTTCATGTACACCAAGAATAGACGAGGTCCAAGCACCGAGCCTTGCGAACTCCACTTGTTACGTTTATTCTTGTAGAAAAGATGCTGCCAACGCGAAGTTGGACGTGTCTATCAGTAAGATAGTCCCTTAGTTAGTAAGACGTTGCTAAATTATCGGCGGTATCTTGGGCAGAGTGAGTTAATCCATTTAAGGATAGTACAGAGTATACGCCTGGTTTGATTCTTGATCGCTCATTTACCATCTTGTAGAGAAGCAAAGGATTCATTTCCATTATGTTGAGTAAGTTCCATCGGAACTGCATGTGATCTTCTCTTACAAGAGTCGTGACGTGATTCCGTATCTTACAAAATCGCTTCCAAGTTGCTTCTGTACCAACATTCTTTATAGCTAATCATTTTTTGGTTCTATTCCGGACAACAAACTGGTAGCTGTGGTCGCATTTGTGTTGTATATAAATAGGGTTTTCCGTCAATTGTCGAATTCAAATAATGCGTAAATGTAGTGTAATATAAGCCCGATTTCATGAAATCAAACTCCTTAGTGTGAGCATAAAGGAGACTGATATTTAAGGATTAAAATTGTATTTCTATAAAGAATTTTGTCCGTTCGTTCAATCGTTTCGCACTACATACACAATCAAAGACGAGCACCGCATGGTCACTCTTTCCTAGTGGTGCCAGGTATTGAATATCCTCTACCGCGGTTGCTTTATTCGTTAAGAAAGATGATGGGGAGCGGTAAATGATGCCGATCGTACTTTCGTATCAGGAAGGCTGAGATCAGGATTATGGATTACGTTACACTGCGCTAAACGTTCATGAAAGTAGACTGCAACTCCACTGTCGGATTTCAGGCGATCGCGACGGACATTTTCGGAATCGACAGCTCAGCATCAGTCATGTAGGGCTGGAACTAAGTCTGTGTAACTGCAACCAAATCGGGTGAAATTCTGTCACAAAGCTCGCTTAGATCAGCTTATTTGTTGGTTAAACACTGAGCATTCGTATATATGCACTTGATCGTATTTATCTTACACAATGTAGGATCGTTTTATTGTTTTTTCAGTAGCATTTTGGCTGTCAGTTACATGATTGCAATCAAACTGTGACTGCGATGGTTCACTGGCTGCTTGTGAGTGAACACGCTTGGGCACGCTTAGTCTTACGTCTGGTGGAAGTTTTGAACGGTACGATTTTCAGTTGGTATGGATAGCGACAGTCATGTCGGTCGTTAGAAAAGTGATCTTTAGAGGCCTGGGCCAATCGTCTTTGTAGTCGGAGGATCTAGGTATTCTAAAAGTGATCTACGACAATTACTCACGAGATCCAATGGGCGGTAATTGTATAAACGATTGCTTTTCAAATCGTGTGCTTTGATTCTAAGTGATTACTGCAACAAAACATTTTCTGGGACATCGAGAAATAATAAACTACGTAAAGTAGACAGGTCTCGGCAAGTAGATTGGCCTTTTATTTCCCAACGGGTTAGGCCGGCTTGGACTCGGCAGGTCAAACCTTCACAAGAACTGAGTACATACGCATTGAGTATGGCTTCTTCCATCTCATATTTAGTTCGCAATGTCACACTTAATAGGCGCGGCCGGTTTACGTGTGGGGAGCTTTTATGTCGAGTTAAGCGCGTCATCGAAATAGATAACAAAGCTTTCAAACCCATGTATGTATAGTGCTTAGTCCATTCAGTGAGCTCATGTGCTTGTCTTGCTCATAAAAGTATATCTGTCGACTCCGGTACATTTCTGCAGATTAAACTAAGAGCGATTTCGGTGTTAGTTGAATGAGCGGTAGTTTTGCGTTTTTTAGGTTGTTTGAATCTGCCAACTAGACGTTGGGGAGTCTTGGCTAAAGAGTTCGCCATTTTATCAGATGAGGACCACGGAAAGCAGGTAGACTAGGTCCATCTTTATTACACCCTGATAGTCAATCACCACACTCAGTTAAAGGAGCACATTTTGGCGTATTTTTCTCCTTTTTGCTGCCTTGAGCAACATCTATTTTGGGGTGAATTGCGTTGGCAATTATGTCTAACAAACGCGGTTTAAGAGTTTCCTCAAGTTTTCGATAACAATTTTCTAAAATCTCTATTCGAGATTCCAACTTGGCCTCATGGGTAGGAATTGTGGGCGCATCGCTAGTCTGCTAACTTTGACATGCACTACATACGTAGCTAACGCCGGACAAACAATGTTGCTAATAAACGATACCAATTCCTGCGTTAGGGCTTCATCACAGTTGGTATGTACTTTAAACAATCAGCCAAACATTTAACTACGTGTGATCTAGCACTTACTCCTTTCTTCCAAATTTGACACGCATCACGTGCTGCCTTCTTTTCCCGGGGCATTGAAGTTATCCTCTGTGTCTTTCTTAC